>CATIWR010157313.1:0-30054 GCA_949677035.1 Omphalea diandra
CTATATTATTTCTAATCTCTCTATCTAATATTTTACAAATATATAAATATAGATATAGACAAAAAAAATATATATATATATATATATATATATATATATATATATATATATATATATATATATATATATCATCTGTTTATGTTTAACGACAGATTTGAGATTGATTTAGGATTTTTTTTTTTCATTTGGGGATTTTTAGTTGTCGAAGAATTGGGTGACGTGACAGGTTTAGTTAACTCGTGCTTATATATCTTTATTTAGCTGACTCATGCGTGACATGGTATCACATTGGTGGGCTTACATGGAGCTCCGGCAAGCATAATGTCAGCAAATATAGATTAGAATTTCAATTTAAATCTGTCTGAATACTAAATTAATGCTTGAGTATCAAAAAAATAAAGAATTGGTATGAATTTAAAACATAGGGCATTGTATTGATATCAATTGGGCTATTTACTGCTGAAAAATCCTCAATTTCTGTTTGGAAAACTAATTTCCGTGGTAGGGTAAGGTTTTTGAAAGATATAAAACCCTTCCAAAACTTTATTTTCTCAATTCAGTAATTTGGTGGCTTGAGAAGGGTTGATTTTTTTTTTTTAATTTTAACTATATCTAATTTTTATAATTTATATTTAGTCATCTTCTTAAAACCTATATTTAGAAGGTATTTTAGTAACTTTACTATGAAACCTTCATTAAACCTTACCTTCTAACCAAACAAAATATATTGTAAATCATACTTCTAACTAAACAAAATAGATTATAAATCATACTTTAAATAAGATTAAATTATTAACCTTACTCTATCAAATCTTACTTACCATACTTTAAAAAATCTTACTTTATCCTACCATGCATTTTCTCAAACAGTGTTCTTAATTTATCCGCGAAGAAATGTTGAAGTTGCTCTCTAACTCTTTTTTTTTTATTGCATTTCTATCACCTATAGTTAGCTATCAAATTAATTATTAATTTTTATTGCATTTCTATCACCTATGGTTAGCTATCAAATTAATTATTACTATAATTAGATAGGTAAATTAAAAAAAAAACTATATTATCTCTGAAATTTTTTATTTCTTTAAAAACTTTCATCTTATTTAATTTATTATCGTCCTCTTTTCCTATGTGTTTTATTTTTCCTTGCTTTCCGTGGTTAGATCTTTAAATATTCAAATCAAATAATCCTTTTCTTTCAATAAATGATTCTTTGCATAAATTTTATTTTCTTCTATTACAATTTTTTTTTCCTCATTTGGAAGAGTCATGAAACATGTGTTAAAAACAATTTAATATATAATATTTAATTGCTGAATATTATTGTGTTTTGATAAATTATTTATTTGATCACATGCATATCTTGTAATGAATATTTAATGTTATTAATATCAAAATATTTTTGAAATAACATATTACATTTTATACATATTTAAATAGATCCGTCACTGAAATTTATGCATTCAATGCAATGAAATCTTTACGTTCTCCAGAAGTTTGCAGTAACTTTATAAATGGATTTCCTTACTTGACAAGTAATAACGCTTCACTGACATATAATGGCCTAAAAAGTCTCCCAAAAGAACCATTCACAGCAATTGCCTGCTCTGACTTATATTATTACCAAGAAGATAAGATGGCCAAGTTCTCATTCAAGCTAGCTTTCTTTCTTGCTCTCTTACTCATTGCATCTCGTTAGTATCTCTATAAATCTCTCAATTTCTTGAGTTAAAAAAATTTAATATACGTATAAGGACGTGGAGTTTATTGTTCAATATATATATATATAACTAATTCGTCGTATGTTTAGATTCACCCATGGTATTAGCGGCTGGTGAAGACAGAGGTATAATTGGGTTCCCTTGCATTGAAGACAACGACTGTACGGGAAATTGCGGCGGCCTTTGCCCATCAGATTGCAAATGCCGGAATAAGCGTTGTGCATGCCCTCCAACCTCACCATCTTTATTTCTTTTATGTTTTTCTTTAATAGTTTACAATATACTTGTTAATTTTTATCATCCTTTATTTTTTTAACTATACATTTTTTTTACAGTCAATTCGATATATATAATGAATTCAAAGGAATACAAAAAACCGTAATATACGATTTTAGGCATCTAATTTAAAATAAGATTAATTCTAGATTCTACATACTAGTTTCAGTGCTTTTCAATTTATTTGAGAAGACGACCTTAAAAGTTTCAAATATGAAGTTTTTGTGAACCGCTCCTGTTGGAATTTTTTCATCAACAATCAAATAACTTAACCAAACAAGTTTAAACAACTTTTCAGATGTGAAAAGAAAATTACCCTTTTAATCTAATTTTAAATTTAATCGGAAAACAGTTTAATCCCATTTTATGTGGCACTTATGATATCTAACTAGAAAAAAAAATTCATTTTAATTGATGATTCATTAATGCACCTAAAATTCTACTTTTATTATCTAACTTAACTTGCCAATCTTAACTTAACCATATTTAGAAGTTTGATTTTACAATTTAAATATATGAGACTATTTCAATACCTTACAATGACAGTTATTTAATTTCTAAATCCTCTATTTGATATTTGATTTTTAAGAAAATGAAATTTCTAAACCTTGTGAAATACGTCTGGTGGTTGAGAAAATGCAGAAAAATGTGAAAACTTCAACTTGGAGCCTCACATTTAAATGAGTGATGACTTATTTAAATATGATAAATATTAGGGGGTTTAGAGTAATTAACCCTTTTAATGATTGTTTGTTATTTGTTAAATAATTATATATAACGCAATTATGTATTATTATATTACATTATGTTTTAGAAAATTATTGTATAAATATTTTTAAACAAAACTTAGAAAAATAAATTTCCATTTTATCAAATAATTATATATATAATATAGCCATATATTTTTTTTATATTATATAGAAAACTAGCATATCAGAAAAATTTAAATAGGAAAACTAATCACTATAAAAAAAACTTTATAAGTAGGAAATTAAAAAATTTAAATTAAACATTCTAAATAAAGGTGTCAATATCATACAAAAAAAAGTTTTAAATATAAAATTTAAAAAATTTTAAAATAAAATTCTAAACAATTAGAAAAACCTAAAAAGTAAAAATTACACACTAAAAGCCAACATTTAAAGTAATTTTATTGATTATTCAAAATTCAAAATATATGAATATTAGTGGTAATATAATAGATTTTCAAGAATTACTTTGTTCGAATTTAATAAATTTTCTCTTTAAATTGCACTGGACAAGATTGAAAATATGAATCAATTGATAATCTTTTGTTACAATTACGTTATATATGTATATATAGTCTGTAATTATCTGTTAGTTTTATTTTTTATTATTAAATACTTTTTTGAGATGAGATTATTAAATACTTAATATTTTATTTAATTGATTGTCAGGAATTATTTTGTTCAAATTTAATAAAATTTTTCTTGAAATTATAATATATAAAATTGAAGGTATAAATCATTAAATAATCTTTTGTTACAACTACCGCTATGTATAATTACAAATTGAGAAATTTATTTCATTATTTCATTTACTTGGTAATAACTTTTTTTTTTTTATATAAAATACTAATAATTAATCATTCAACTAATTAACTAATTCTTTAATAAAAATAAATACTAAATTTATTTAAAATTTATTATTATAACTATTAGCATATATATATATATATTAATGTTAATTTCAAACTCAATTTTAAATGAGTATTTAATATTTTCCAAATAATTGTATTACAAATATAATAATTTTTTCAAATGACAATATAATATATTTTTATTTTGTTATTTGGTAAGTAAGCTAATGATTAAGTATTTAGTTTTTTCAATTAACTAAAAGAAAATCTAGAAAGTTAACAATATAAAAAGTTCTATGCATAAAATAATTTAGAAAGATTAATAATATAGTAAAATTTGTGCATTTATAATAATACATATAGTTTTCTATATAATAAGAAAAATTAAAAGAACTAAAAGATACACAAATGACCAATACAAAATGAAATGAAATTATTTTATTTTTGTATCAAAAAATTATGTTAATACTAAAATTTATTAACTAATATAATTATTTTTGTTATTTTATTTGCTTAAAAATAATTTTTTATAAAATAATAATGAACTTTAATTATTGTTTTATATATTAACTTTAATTTTAAAGTTAAAATTTTAAACATGAATGCTTATTTTTCATTTTTGTGAGTTTTTTTTTGAACTTTTTAATTTGTAAAAAGGTATAAAAAAATATAATTCATCAATATAATATTTCATTTAAAAAATGAAATTATAGTTGATAGGCTATTTTATAAGTGAAAAGACAAATATATCATTGACTTTTTTTTTTTACATTAGCTCTTATATAGCATCCGTTTTAGAATTATTTTTAATTAATAATAATAAATTATTTATTTATGAATTATTTAATTTATTACATTACTTATATGCGATATTATTTAACTTTTTTTTTTTACTGAAATCACTAGCTAATATTCAATATATGTATTATTAATTTATAGTTTTTTTTAAAAAATTCTTAATGGATAATTATATATTATGATTTAAATATGGAATTTATTTATTTAAATTTTATATCTATATTTATAATTAAATTTACAAAAAAACAATTAGTAACAATAATTTCAGAATACTTGATATCAACTAACAACTGGCAATCAACAATCAACAACCAGAATAAATAACAGTAACTAGCAATCAACAAGAAGTAAAATAAATATGACTAAAATTGATAAAATGAGATAGATGAAGTATATTTGGTCAATTTTAAAATTAACTAGAGTAAATATTAAAATTAGATTGTCCATACCATATACATAGCATTCTCTTAACTGATTATGGAAATAGTTCCACTCCAAAATTTCTTGGATTTTCTTGCCATTTTTATTTTTATGCGATATGTTGTAGATCCCAAGTTAAGAAAGGTACGATCAGAACATAACCGTACCCAAGTAAGATATAACTTTGATATACTGAAATTAATAGAGTTTCATAAGCTTCAGAAGTTAAATCTGTAAATATTAGCAAGATTAAGTTGCAGAAAAACACAACTGGCAAATCAATAGTTCAAATAGCCCAAAAAAAAGAAAAGAAAAGGGGGCAAACAAGATGGAAAAATATCTCAAGATGACACTAATTTTCTTCATGTCATCTTATTGTAAGTCTCTCTCACGTGTATAGTGTGTGTGTCAACTTGAATTGGTATACTTAAGCTGTATAGGGCTCACAATTTTTGACACGATGCGATTAAACGACACGATATAATCAAACGAATTTGGATTTGGCATGAATAGATTTGATCATAAATGGATCAACCCGTTTATAACACAATAAAAAAATATATTTAAATTGATTAACCTGCCTAATCCATAATAAACACGATTATATAATCGGATTAATGAATTGATATATAAGATACAAATCAAATATACACATTTAAACATGATTTAAATAAATATATTTATATATACGAAAATATCTTTGAATTCAACTTTATAGTTGTTTAAAATTTTAATATTTAGTTTCTATTGTCTTAATATATAAATATTTTTTAGTTAAAAATTAAAATTTTTTAATATATTTTTAGGTTAAACATGTATGTTCGTATCATGACACATTAATAACATGTTAATGACACAATTAATTACATAGGTTATATAAGTTATATCGTGTAACTTATCTTATAAATATGTCCATGTTAGAGTTAAAAATTTTGATACGATTAATTAAACAAATTATGTTCAAATTGAATATTTTTATGTTATACATGCGTATCAATACTACATGACACGACATATGAATTGTCATTCCATATAATCTTTGCAAGCATGTCCCAGTCACCCTCCGGGTTATGATTAAATAAAGTATACAGTACTATTAACTGTTCAAAAGGCTTTATTCCCCATTGTTCCAATGGGCAATGGAGCTGCAAACCAAGTCAAGTAGACTCTCTTCAGTTAATTCATGTCAGCTCCCAGGGACCAGAATGTAGCCAAGACACCGATTGCATATAAGAAACAAAATCACTTTCCTGCCAAAAAAGTGTTTTTGTTGCTCGATGGATTACTTCAATAAGCATAAACATAATGAACTACTTGTTTTTGTTTTTCATGTTGAAAAATATTTAAAGTAGATGAAGAATTCTAAATTGAAATCTTGATCTAAATAATACAAGTAAGGCCACACTCTACAATCTGCATTAAGATTATTTATAATTTAATTTCATTGTCGTATCAAAATAAAATTGAGGGTAATTCGCACTGTAGTTACTAAATTATGATAATAATTATATGATAATAATATAAGTCTACTTTTATTTAAAATAGTCACTAAAATTATCATAATGTTACTGGAGAGATGTGTGACTTACGGCAGTGTTTATTTGTCGTGCAATCCCGGCATCAATTTGAAGTAGTTTTAATAGATATCAGGAAGAAACTCATCTCGATGACACGTTAAAGAAAGAAGAGTCCATGCGGCACAAAAGGGCGAGAGGTACTTGGTTTAAGGATGGAGACCATAATACCTCAGTCTTTCATAACACGGCAGATGATAGAAGAAAGCGAAACAAAATTGTTAAAATTAAAAGTGAAGATGGTTGTTGGGTTGATGATGAGAATAACATAGCAGGAGCTTTCAAACAGTATATAGATCCGAGCTCTAAAAGATATTACTCCAAAAATGGATGACTCCTTGAACAAAATCTTATCTAGGCCTTTCAAGAAGCAGAAAGTTCAGACAGCTTTATCACAAATGCATCCTTCCAAGGCCCTCGGACCTGACGATATGTTAGCTCTCTTTTACCAAAAATTTTGAAATATTATTAAATCTAATATTTGTCATGATGTTCTTGATGTTCTTAATAATGGAGTTAGCCCCTCTGATTTGAGTCATACTTTTATTGCTTTAATTTCTAATATCAAGCTCCCACAACCACTAAGGATTTTCGCCCTATTAGCCTTTGCAATCTTATTTTTAAAATTATAATGAAGCCTATAGTTGATGGGCTTAAACCTGTTCTCCCTGATATTATATCTCCCTCACAGTCTGCCTTTGTCCCAGGCTGCCTAATAACTGATAATGCTCTGCTAGCCTTTGAAGTGTTTCAAGCCATGAAAAATAGGAAAATGGTAAGAAACGAGTGTTAACAATGAAATTAGAAATGAGCAAGGCTTTCGATAGGTTGAATGGGAGTTTTTAGAACATGTCATGCTGAGACTTGGTCTTTGTGCTTCCCAGGTCTCTTTTATTATGCGCTGTGTCTGATTTGTTTCATACTTCATTCTTTTTAATGGTCAGCATGATCATATCTTTTATCGTTCCAGGGGCCTCTGCCTAGGAGACCCACTCTTCCCTTACCTGTTCTTATTCTGCGCAGAAGTTTTCTCAACTCTTATTATCTAGTCAGAGATACAAGGCAAGATTCGTGGCATTAGCATCTGCAAAAATACGCCCCATATATCTCACCTTTTTATTTATTTATTTATTTTGCAGATGATAGTGTTATATTTGGGCATGTTAATTCCCAAGAGTTGCTAGAAATTAAGCAAATTCTTGTCGACTATGAATCTGCTTCAGGCCAACAGGTGAATATGAACAAATCATAAGTTTTCTTTAGTGCTAATGTTGATGAACGTACAACAAGGTCTCTTTCTAACTGTTTGGCGGTCAATCGAGTGCAGAAATGTGCCAAGTATCTGGATCTTCCCATAGTGGTTGCAATATAATTGAAGATAGGTAAGGAAGAAACTGAAGAATTGGAAATCCAAGTGTCTATCATCAATCGAGAAAAAGACACTCATCAAATCAGTTGCTCAATCCATTCCAACATATATGATGAGCTGCTTTTTATTACCTTAGGATTTCTATAATATACTTAATTCTCTTACGTCTGATTTTTGGTGGAGTCAATTAGAGAATGAGAAAAGAAATCATTAGTGTTCTTAGGACACTTTATGTCAACCAAAATCTTATGGTGGATTGGGTTTTAGAGTTTTACCTTGTTTAACAGGTTAATGTTGGCCAAGCAGAGTTGAAGACTGATCAAAGATGAGTCTTCGCTAAAAGCTCATTGTTTCCCTAAAAGCTATTTCTTGAATTCCCCAATTGGTTATAATCCAGTTATATGTGAAGCATTGTGGTTTCACGAGAAATAATTTTTAGTGGAATTTTCAAGCACATTGGAGATTGAACAAGCAATAATTTATGGAGGATAATTGGTTGCCAAACCAGGTGAATTTTAGAGTACATTTTAGGCCGCGAAACATTGATGATATTGAGCTAGTACGTGCCCTTATGAATGAATATGGGACTGTTTGAAATCAAGAATTGTTGAGATTTTTTTTTTTTGAGCCTATTGCTGCAATTGAAATTCTATCCATCTCATTGTGCTTTAGTCCTCGGCCTGATAAGCTGACATGGTTCCATACAAAAAAATGGGCAATATTATGTGTGAACTAGATACTGAGTGGCAAATCTTACAAAGGAAGACTGGGCTTCCATTGCAAACTCATCCTCTCTGGCTCATTAGAACTAGATTTGCCAGCTAATTCTAAAATGCAGATTTTGTTTGGAAAATCTTTCGTGGCATTATCCCTTCACAGACTTCTTTGATTCAATGAGGGTTGGAACCTAATCCAATTTCTAGAAAACGTGGGTTGTCTGATGAAGATCTGTCCATTCCTTTAAGGACTATGAGTGGTGCAAACAATTCTAGTACCTTAGCTCTTTTAGCACTTAAATTCTACCTAATTTGAGCTTTGGCTCTATCACAGATTGGATTGATTCGGTTCAATGTAGGCATGATTAGGACTATTTTCGATTATTTATCATCCATTCATGGAGTTTATGGCATTTGCAAAATGTTTGGGTCTTCCAGGATAAGAAACTTGATTTTCAGTCTTGTTTCATTCTAGCACGAAGGTGTCTTCAAGATTTTGATGTTACCCAAAGTCTCTACTTATCTCAAACTCGTATGGAGATTGCCACCAATTGGAGTCCTCCTACTGGAATGAAGCTGAAGTTTAATGTGGTTGCCTCTATAGTCAGTGTTACCGGTTCAGGTGTTAGAATTGTTATCCGTAATTCAGAAGACATGGTGATTGTGTCCTATTCCAGATTCTATGCAACTTGTTTTCCCATTGATTGTGCAGAAGCCATAGCCTGCTGAGATGGCTTATTACTCGCCATTGAGTATGGTATTCGGGACTTCATTATTAAATCAGATTGCAGGAAAATCAACAGCTCCTTCTACTTCAGTATAGTTGATCTGTCTTATTTCACCTCTCGTCTATTCGACATTAAATCTATGTGTAGCAGTCTTTCCTCTGCTTCAATCCAGTGGATTCATTGCAAGGCGAATAATCTTGCTCATCATTTAGCTCAAGTTTTTCTCTTTATCAGATTTCGCTGACGTGTTTGTGGGGTATGTCCCGAACTAGCTAACTCATCTTGTTCTTGCTGACATTTGTTCTTCTTCTTCTTCGTAATATATTCCTTTTCTCTAAAAAAATATCTGTAACTTATATTTGATTAATTTGCATAATTTTATATACAGATCTATTAACATTAATATATTATTATTTTTTATTTTACTATTGTAGGAAAAACTGAGTCATTTTTCATATATATATATTTTTTATGGAGAGAACTTTGCGTTCTTTACTCCTTAAAGAATATAGATGTTGTTCCACGCGATGAATTTCATTTTTTTTAGATGTTCAAATCATCAAACTTATTGAATGATATTAAAGCTGCATGGTGATTGATAATAACCACGTGCCACAATGTGCTTATTAGAAAACAAATTATACTGTTATGTTAGTTTGATTAAAAATTACAAAAAAAAATATTATTCAAAAGATTTATAAATTTTTATACTTTTTAATCCATTTATCAATATATAATTTTTTTTTCACAAATGAAAGATTCATTTTATTTTAAAAAAAAAAAAATCTTCTAGCCCAATGCCACTCAAAAACAATCCAGCATTTGTTGTATGACCTTGACCTGATCCAATGAGGCAAACAATACAAAATCTTTAGAAAAAACATAAATGCGACAATTGGGGAGACCATCCTTCCTGATTTGAATATATTGAATCCCAAATCTCTTATCTCACCGCTTGATGAATACAATGTGATAATATATAAATTTTACTTGCAATAGTTACCATATTGTATTAGTAAAATAATTGCAAGACAAAAGAAGCCTAAAAAACATAAGAAAGGCAATTATTATGATATCTAACTTTTTTCAGTAATTTAAACAAAGACTATATAAAGAAAACTTATTTTAAAATCCAAGTTTAAAATCTTATAGGGTGTTTGATTATCTGAATTTGATATTCTTACGTAAAATTGCATTTTAGGAAAGTAGATTTCAAGAATAATTTTCAAAATATAATATTATATCATGTTTGAATGTAAAGAAACCAAAATTTATATTATTTTGTTTGATTCAAACACAAAAAATTAAAAAGAAAATAAGTTAAACTACAATGATAATCTTATTTAAGATATATTTTATTTAATTAATTTATATAAAAAGATGTACATATTCTATAATAAAGTGTACTGTAGTAATCAAATTGTGTGCATATATTTCAGGACAACTGGTCATCGAGACCACATTGTTTCGAGGTCTAGTCACCGAGATGGAATATGTCGGCTGAAGCTACAATGTGGGAGTTGATTGATGTTGATAGCAAGACATGGAACAATCAGCTTATTAATCAGGAATTTTGTTGAAACCGATGCGGATGTTATAAAACAAATCCCTCTCGGCAGATATGGTGGTGAGGATAAGCAAATTTGGCACTTCTCTAAAAATGGATTATTTTCAGTAAGTTCTGCTTACCATCTGCAGAGATCATCAGGCCAATCATTGTGAATCCTTCTAGTAAGACTTTTTGAGCCATAAAATACACTCTAAGAGTGTATGTAAGATTTTTTCTTAACACCCTTATCCCTTTTACCATATAATTTATATTATGATCTATCTTTCAAGAGAGTCTATAAAATTGAATGTCTCAAGTAATACTAAAACATCTACGATGTGAGATGAGAAAGTGGAAGATATTCCCTTTTTACCATAATTATTAGTGTTGCTTTTTATTTATTTAAAAAAAATAGCAAATGAAAGGTTGGAAAAGTCTGAAGTGTCATTGATTTAAAGTTGACATTATTTTGAGCTCATAATAGTATAAAACATTTTATCTTTAATTTGCTCAAGAGTTTGTGTAGAATTATAATAAATGGGGCAATGGTTGTTGAGAATGTAGTAGAAAAGGTTGGCTAAGCGGGGAAGTTTTAAAGCATATGAAAGTTTTTAGTATTTATTGAGTAAATTTGATTCTTGAAATTCTTTTGTTTGTACTTTTTGTCCTTTCTTTGGTAAACCACTAACCTTTAGCCACATTACAAGTCAAAAAAACCTTTTGATTCTTAGTTAATTTGTGCAATTACGTAAGTGAAGATTGACTGTGTGTGTACTTGCTTATGAAATTTAGTATAACAGTATGTTACAGTGACTTTTGATAGCACTAACTTGTATGATGTTTGATTTTAAATTGCATCGGTAGAAAGATAGGTGGATTGTGATTTTTGCAAAATTTCTTAGTTGATTTGCCCTTAAAATTGTTTGCAAAGTGTTGAAAAATGGAATTAAATGTTTCAAATTTTCTTATAAGCTTAAAGTGTGTGGTTGTTATGGTATTTCTATAAATCCACTGGTTTACAATTGATGAGTTGAGAAATTCTTTTGTTTGATTTTTCTTTTGCTTAGGGACAAATAAAATTCCAAGTTTGAGGGAGTTTGATAGAGATTCTTTTGGTATATATTTTTAGGTTAATAATTAGGAATTTTTTTCTATTTTTTGAGTATTTTTATTCTGAAATAAGTTAATTTATGTCTCTTTTATGGTTGTATATGAATCTCTTAAAAAATAGTTATATTGTTGTTTTCAACAGTATTGTATAGGTTATCACATGGTCCATTGGAGAACACAAAGTTTGAACAGTCAGTAGTGCAAGATCATGACAACAATTACTTGTATGAGCAGTTGCAGGACCCATGCGTTGGGTCATGTAGATTGGACAAGATAGAACGCAAAATGCATGAAGAGCATTAAGAGACCTAGTTTATGGTATTATTCTAGGCAGATAAGAGATAGATTTAGAGAGAAAAATTCAAATATATCATCTACTTGAATTTGTAAGAGAAATTTAGAGAGATTGAAAGAGTTTTTTTTTTTTTATTCATTGTTTAGGGCAAGATTATTCTTTTTATGGATTCTTTTTCTAATTCAATAGGTTTCTTCAATTTTGTTTCATCTTCTTCTTTTAGAATAAACTAATTCTTTTATTATAGGATTAGGGCAAAAACCCAACATTTTTTTATGATTATATAAATAAATTTTATTTCAAAAGTGTTGAGTTTCCTTGATTTAATGTGTTTAAGTTTAGTTTACTTGGATGTATAATGGTCACATTTATTTAAGGCTTGAGAACCTATATTATGGAGCAAAAATGGAAGTTTAGAGTTAGTCATAACTCATTAAACTAAAAGAATTGATATCACGAGAGTATTACTCTAGAAATTTTCAAGGGATATTCACAAAAATTAATACATTATTGTTGAGTTTTATGACTATGAGAGTAGACATAATCTTAGAAGTAGTAGATCCAATTTTCTTGAGAAAAATTATTAGGTAATCTAAGAAATCTATCTTCAAGGATAAGTCATTCACTAAAGAAATATAATTCTTTGTGTAATTGTGGAAGTGTTGTGGTGTAACTCGAATTCTCTAGAAATCATTTTACATAAGAATTTTCTTCATTGACTTTTTGTTTCAATTTATTTTAAAATTTCATATTTTTATATTTATTATTTTTCATTATTCGGCTGCTAAATAATAAAAAATTTTAATGTTTTGGTACTTATGAAAATTAGTTTTCGTGCATCTTATATCAATATTGAGTTGTCTCGTTCAATAATTTTCCATAAGTATTGTCTTGTAAGATTTCATACGCTAGTAACATCCTAAATTACAAGCCCTTTTTACCTGGTTAATTTTCTTCTTGTTTAGACCATGATAAATTAGTGGGTGAAAATAACGAGTATAAAATCAAGGAGGGGATAAATGATAACAAGAGTTTAGTATTATATATAGCTTAGCAATAAAATTTTAATAAATTGTATACACAATAACACATTTTCAAAATTTCTTTGAAAATCAATGTGTATACTCCTATATATTTATATATAGCAAAATCTCTATTGGATAAATGTTAATTTATAAACTTCATACATTTTGAACATTAACAATTTCCATATCCAAAATATAACAATTAAAATTCTCAATCAATTGTAAAATCAATAAAATGTATTAATTCAATTTCATTCACATTTAACTATACAATCTATTGATCCCTAATAGCAATGGGAAGACATCTTATCTCACAATGGAAAATGCAAATCCTAATCATATGCATGTAGACTAATATCCTCAAAGGGCAAACACCTAATATACGTCCAAAGACATGTGTTTACTGAGGGTTGTCCCGAAAACAGTGTAATATTTATATCTGTGTGACATCCAATGTTTAAAAATATTTTTAGAAAATACTTTTAATTAAAATTAGTCTAAAATATATTTATTCACTCTTTCAGATTTTATATGAACATAATCTTTTTATAAAAATATATATTTCGGAAATGATCCTTACATCATAATAGATACAAAGCATATATACATAATAATTAAACAAAATACCTTGTTCTAAACTTATCCATTCACTTGGAATGTAAGGCTAAAATTAACTATTTTCACTCAGATTGCTAATTCTAATGCAAACAAATATTTCAACAATTCACTTATAATTATATATAAATACAATTTAAAAATCACTTCCATCTATCTCCTTGCAATTCTTATCTAATGCTAATATCATTTCTAATAATTTTATTCATTTTTATCTATTTAACTTAATTTACTTCAATGAAAATTCAGTAAAAATCTCCATTGTCAATTGAATTACTTTTTTCATAAAATAAGTCTAATTCCTACAAGAGACCACAATATACATCCAAGGCCTGCAATCATTCAATGTAATCTCTATTCAAATGATCCATATAAATCCATTAAATTCAAATTAGATATCTAAAATCTCAAATTACATAATTTTAGAGTCTAGAAAATCGAAAAAATTCACTAAACCTTATTGAGACATCTTATGAGAATTATACCATCATGATCAGAGCGATGAGTAGAACATTTTGTACCTAGTCCTCTTTGGTGCCTCACTAAAAGCCAGCATCAGAACCACTATGCGTGGTGGCCAAAGTTCACCACTAGTGGCCAATGATGACACCATCCATGCCAAAATATATATCATCCTTCCAAGAGTCTATAGAAGGTGATTGTGTAGTTTGACCCCTTTTCGTTTGGTCGAAAAGGGCCAAAATTTATGTAAAAGGTTGAAACATTTTTTTTTTAACTTATGAGAGATCCAATAAACCGAAACAATATTATGAATTATATAACAAGGGATAACCCTCCCTTTTTAACAGTTACCACCATATTGGTGAATGGGAGAATTAAATTCAAAATCCCACTTCTCACATGATTGCACTTCAACATTAGATTATGTCTGCACGTTAAAAAAAAAAAAAGTTGAACACTTTAACTAGCCATTGCCTACTGCTATAAGTTGTTTTCAATGACAACCAAATACCAAATCAAAGCTATGCTTTCCAGCTTTTCAGCACCACCAACCACACCTAATTTAGAGATCAAAATCAAGAGATGAATATTGATGACTAAAAAATCGTATTTTTGCCATCTCCTCATTGCATACGCCACCGTCGATTACGCTGTTATAGTCAATGGGTCGGCCTCGGACTAGATGGGGAAAGGAGCTATGAGACCCATGGTGGTTGGAGCATGGAAGAATAGAGGTGGCAGCCCCTCCTCTCTCTCTCTCTTTTTTTCCCCCTTTTTTTGATGCATGGGGCAACTAACTTGACTTGTAATTAATCCATCTTATTATAAATAAATCACATATAATTTAATATTAAATTTTACTTAAAATATTTATAACATTAATCATCTTTTAACTTTATCTCTTGCACAATGCCCACGTATATTTAATATTTGTTAAAATGTTTACTAATAAAATTAACTTACACATTGTACATAATATTTATCCTTTTAAAATTAAATTAATCATAATATTAATTATATAATTAAATTTAAAATTCAAATAAAATCATAAATAAATATTTTTAATAACTCAAATATTTATAATTCTAATATAAATTGTAAATTTTAGGGGATTACATGTACATCCACCAATCTTGATAATTGTATTCAATCAGCTTCTCCTAGCTACCTGGACCACTAGTCTAATCTAACATTATGACAAGATCAATCCTGACCTATTTGGTTCGAAGCACACAACAAAATACCAGATCGTGCCTTCAACAAAATCTCTTCTATAGACCCTTTATTTCGATCCCTCACCAACAACTCCTTGGTGAATCAACTAATCACTTCTTTGGCAGCACCTCGATCCATGATTAAATGAAGATTTGATAACATATTGTTGAGTCGTGACGCTTAATATAAGTGATGGAAAATAGCAATCTGTATTAAACTTCAAAACAATTTTCTCAAGATTAAAAATTAACTCATACTTTATTATAACTTAAAGGGACTTTTCTATAGTTTTGTTCACTTCTAAACTCATGCACGACAGACCCATCCACCACTAAGGGCTTGTTTGATTTAGCAGTGATGATCAACAGTTAGCGGCCAGTGGTCAATAATCAACGGTCAGTGATTAACGGTGAGCAATCAATAACTACGAAGTGTTTGATAATTTAACAATTGAATCTGTAATTATATTACAAAATGACAAAAAAAGTAATTATTTTTTATTTTAATTAATTTTATATGCAAAACAAATTTGTATAATGGTAAATATAATGTTAATACTAGAAAAAAAAAGACCAAACACCAATTTTTATATTTTAAACGTTGGAAAAACTAGCTTTTAGCATTTAATTATATTTTCTAAATCTTAAATATTAGTTTTTAAATTTAAACTTTGAATATGACATTTACCAAACACTTTTTTTCGGCGTTTGAAAACATCAGTGAGCAGGTCAATGGCTAAATTAATGCTAAACATATATTGAACTTAGCAATATTGGTTTCCTCTAGAAACATCTTTGGCTTCAATTACCTCCTGCAACTTCTAGAAATTATTGTTCTAGAAGAGGAAAAGTTGTGTTGTTTTTTCAAGCATGCTTTCTCAAATTCCTTTAGGAAACGAAATTCATTTACAATTTTAAGGATACCTCCGAAAAACAACTATAAGCTATATTTAGTATGATGTAATAAAATATAACATAATGCAATCAAATGAAGTATTGGTTTATAGTTTCATTCCATTGTAATTGATTACCCATTTCCAGACATACTGAAAACATCATTTCCTTGCCGCAGAAGTGACACTGACCATTAGGTTTACTCGCCCAAAAGAAAATGAGCTACCACCATGAGCTTGTATCTGATAATGATTGATTGAAATTCGCTATCCATGGAGTGTGCACTCAATGACCATTCCCGCTCATGATTGTTGTCAATGAATATGATCTCTGCCTCAGTTGAAGCGCAACGGAAATGCATTAACTTTACCAGCACAGCAGTTTCAGGCCGGTTAAGACAGTATCCGCATTCAATGGTCAACAACTTGAGCAGAGGTGAACTTGACAGTACAAATTGAATAAAACTTAATTCAGAGACATTGCCATGAAACGATCTTATTATCATGTTACGCAGTTGGTTCTTCATCAAGCCATCCGGATGTCATTCTTCCCAAAATTTTTTAACAGAATGAGAATAAACTGGTTCTGTGCTGTTGTGATACTTCTGCACGAGAATTAAAATTAGATCATTAGCCATTTAATGTATAGTGTGAACAGAAAATCATTGTCATTGGGCTAATAAGCCCATAACTGACTTTCTGCCTCATATTACAGGAAGGTCCTTGACAATCTCTGTCCACTTTAAATATTTACAATATAACAAGAAAAGGAAAAGAACAGAAATAGAACATTATATGCTCCCTTACTCACTTCTGCATTTATATCGAAAGTTTGAACTTTAGGGAAGCTTTCAATCAGGGAAAGGAGTGTTGAGACCTCTTCCAGGTTTTGAAAACAAAATTCACCTAGTTCAAGAGTCTTCAGATGTTGATAAGTTGCTGAAACTTCAACTGATCTACTGCCCGTGGAGAAGAAATGAAGCAAAAACATAAAACTAACAAAAATCAGCACCATGGTTTTTCAGGAAGTACAACAAATCAACAGCTAAAAGAGATCAATCGTTTTACCTCATGAGAATCCAATTGCACATTGAGCTCCTCAATTGCAGGTGGCAGATCAAATATTGCGAATCTTTCATCCTGAAGTTTACATATATCAATTGATAATACTGCAAGTAGTGGAGTATTGAAATGAATAGATAATAGATACCCTCGAAAGCTCAAGTGCTTGGGATTAGGAACATTGATGTTCAGATTATCGTCACAATTCAGTTCCCTCAAAACCAAATTTTCAAGCAGTGGGCAGCTGGCGATCAGACTTTCCAATATATCTCTTGCTATAGTAATTCTTCTTAGGTGCAGCGTAAAAAGATTGTGAAATCCTTTGAATGTGTATAATGGCTTGATGATGAAATTATGAAGCCTCAAATAGCTCAGCTGTTGACAGGAATACAAGTTAAAGGGCATCTCAATGTGCTTACTCTTCCAAATTTCCAAGGTCAACTCCTGAATACTGCCTTCTAAAAGCCTACATATCCATGCCTGCATAGTCATACAGTGGCGAACACTATCAATATCAAGAGTGAATTTCTGAATTTTCCATTCATGTTGACTGAGAATATAATTGATAATACCCTCCATTTTATCTTGCGAGACTTGGAGTGAGTGGTCATCGACTTTGATACAAGGAACTGTATGCCATTTTTCCTTCCAACTCTTTGATAAGGTGCTTGTCTACACAGCTTCATTTATCTGCAAATTGTTGGTCATTGACATACTTCTAGAAGATTTTAAGAAAATATTTTTGAAGAGATTTGTTAGTAGCTTTTTGGTAAAAAGTTGAACCTATAACCATGCCTCTGTGACAGCATGGTGGTTGTGTATTTGTGAGGACAATGAGCTGTAAAACAACATTCAACATGTTTGTATCAGATGTATGAGCTGGTTTTTTGTACTAATATGATGAATGACAAAAGAAACTTGTGTTTTATGTTCCAACTTTTCTCTAAAAACTTGTTATTCCAGCACTTGAAGTTTGTGACTTCTGTGTGAAAATTAACATAAACTTTGCTATTAAAGTTCAAAGGGAAAACCTCTAACACATGCCCAAGTTCAGTACGGCATTACATGAACAAAAGTTTCTTTTTCTAATTTTTTTTTTCATAAGATTTTGTTTACAAATTAGTATCTAGAAGAGAGGGTCCCCTTCACCATAAGGAAGCCACCAATAGTATGGAGCTCTCGTTTCCCTATTATGCTGAAAATATTGGTCGCAAAGTCATTCTTCAGTTGAAGGATGAAAATTCAGAACTAACGTCTCGAGATAGTGCGTAACCAAATTTCATATCTTAACTTCCAAAACTTCTGGTTCCTTTGTCACTAATTGATTAAGCTAGAAATTTATTTCTGTGCAATATTGGCAGGAAGCCGGATAACAGTAATGAACATGAAACACAATATATCCTTCATGGAGGACGCATGGCTGCATTGAAAGAAGAAAAAAAAAACAGAAGCTAAGATATATTAACTATCTAAATTAATAGGGGGGAAAAGTAGGCAACTGGGGCGCTTGCAGTGGACAAACAGGATACGGAGCTAGTGAGTTCTCAACGATTTGAACATTGTTTATCCCTTTAGACATCCTCAAACAAACGGAAGGTGGTGATAACCATCCAGAAATACTGAACAGTTCATAAGAGCTCAAGCCTCCTAGGCTGAAACCCCAGAGCAAGTTAAGTTCATTGTTAATTTGCTATGTACTTCTTGTGAGAGAGAAAGTTTTGTAGAGTTAGAATTATTTGTCCTTTGCATTGACAAACTCTCTCCAGGAAGAGCTAAATTACCGGATCCCTCCTGCTTGTTACTCAAATCCCCATTATCTGCACTTGAAATGCTATCATAATCCTGAATCTATACATGAATCAGAATTTTTGCAAGAGTTGGAACATTATCCAATTTGCTTATATTCTATACCAAAATCCAAGAAAACTTTAAGATCAGCATTATATTGCTTTATGTTCATTTTGTTTCACGTACATATTCTGAATTAGTTGATGTCAGAACAGATAAACTCAACATAAAATGAGTTACATTGCAGCTGGATGCACAATAAAATTGTATATACATAAAAAGTAGTTAAATTAACTGGTGCAAAGATGCTTGCACAGTTGTACATTTGTAAATGACACAAGTATGTGAGAATGTAACACGCCATGTAGACGAGAAACAACATTAGCCAGAAGGAAAGTTTAGACCGGAGCATATAACTACATTCAGAATTTGCAAAAGCCATAAAGAAAGTTTCAACATGAAGCAATATCTCCCAAGCAAAGAAAGCATATCAGATAATGCAGAAGTTAGTCGATGCCAGCCATGCTGAGAAAACCTGAAGTCACGTTAGACATTCAGCTTCCGAAACCGATCACCAACTGGAGGAAGTCCATCAAGAATATTCCGAGCCAAAAATTCGTTTGACCTCAAATGCTTGAAGAAGCAATGCTTCAAGAGGTTCTCTGATGATGAATGCTTCTTTGAATCATTGACTAAGCAAGTAGCCACTCTCTCTTTAAATGACTATAAAAGGAAAATCCAGTCTCAGAACATCACATGGAAATGTCATATTCCCCGATTTTGTGATTCAATGGTGCACACCTTTCAAAATTTCCTGTCACTTTATAGTCAAGACGAGGCGGTGCACTTTGTAAGGTCATCAGAAACACCTGAAATTAAAGCATGTTTGGAGGCGATGAAACAAGAGTTTGAACAAAAAGGCACAAACTATAATAGTGGAAGTTGTGACCAAAAGGAGCATTAGGAATACCAATTAGGGGGGTGAAGAGTTACCTTCCTTGGTGGATACTTGGAAAATGGAGCACGACCATGAGCAAGTTCCATAGCTGTTATTCCAAGTGATGATACATCTGCTCTGTTTATACAATTGAAAAGGCAACTTGAACTCTTTGTAGAAACAAATTTTCTAGAATTAGCATATGCAGAAGTTTCAATTCTTAAGAACTTAGCGTTCAAGTGCATTGTCAATAAGCAGGTAACATGTCATAAAATATTTCTTACACCTGGAGCTGGTATGAAAAACCTGAGGACCTATTATTTACCCAATAGCAAAAAAGAATGAACCAAAAAATTGAAATATTGTTCTGTATTAGTCCATAATCTCGTGTGTACAGAACATCCACTCACTTAAAGTCATAACCATGCAATTGCTGCATCACTTCAGGAGCCATTCTGTGAAAGAAGTGAAAATGTGCTCAATAACAACAAGATTTCAGAAAAAGAAATATGAGAAGTGAAAATGTGCTCAATAACAAGATTTCAGAAACAGAAATATGACCAAATTGGAAAGTATAGAATAGATTTCAAAATTGAAAAGGCAAGAATTTTGAGGTGAGCTTCATGCAAAGTACCAGCGTGGAATTCCAACAAATGTATTTCTCAAACGTTGTCTATCTCCAGGATCAAAGATACTAGCTGCAACTCCAAAATCCCTTAACTGCATCTTGCCTTCCCCTCTTTTAAGTCAGGCCGTACCAGATTTTTTTGCAGAAAACTCCATTACGCTTTACTCTAACCAGCAATAAAGGTCCTTGTCGGTTGGTTGCAGCAGACAGTTGGAATGGTTGTTCCTGCTTAGCCGTCCTTCCCACTCCCTTCCCTCGCGCAAAAGAGAACCATTAAAAACTCTTCATATTGGGTTGTGCCTTCCCTCTATCGGTTAGATAGTGGCATGGAAGGAACAACCAGCAGCGGATATTGTCGTTGATCGGCCCAACCTTCCCCAGCTAGAAGTAGGTATAAAAAGATTAGTTCACACTAAATTAATATATTACCAGCCTCCAAATAGCAGTTTACGAAAGTGAGATTACGGTGAAATAGGACCAGGGTGAGCAAACGGTTGGTATATTTCAATTTTTTATCAAATTTTAATAAATCAAATTTTTTATATTTAAAACTGGATGAAATTAAAATTTTTAAAAAAATCGAATTAGCTAAATCAATTAAATCGAAATTTGTGTTTATAAATCAAACCAATCGAATTTATAAAAGTTTAATTTGGTTCGGTTTATTTCAATTAAATTACATGTATTTTAAATCTGATTCGATTCAAATTGGTTTGATTTATTAATTATTTTGGTTAATTAGGGTTGTTCGGTTTTTTATTTGGAAAACTGAATTCTTTTAAAATTATAATCGAACTAAACTGATTTTATCACAGTATAAAATTGAACTGAACGAACTCAGTTGTTCGGTTTTTTCTGTTCGGTCTGGTTTTTGTTCACCCTGAAATAGAACAGGTGCATCCAGGCAGACAGAACATAATGGAAATCTCAGGGATCAAAATAACATTAACTGAATGGGATACCTCAACATCCATATGAACGTGTCCTTGGGCATGAAGATAAGCAAGAGCTTTGAGAATTTCATACAACACAGTAGCACAAACAGGCTGCTGAAAACCCTCTGGACAAACAGACTTCATTATGTGAAAACAAGATCCACCAGCCATAAATGGCATCACAATCCAGAGGCTGCTGCCAACAACGAAAGAACAATGTGCCTTCGACAAATTTGGATGACTTATCAAGCTCATAGTGTGTACTTCTCGACGAACATTGTCCTGCATAACCCACCCACAATTAAAGGAGGATACAATATCTATCAAGAAATCAACAACAAGAGAAGGCATGTTTATTTTCTTAGTTAAATATGGGGTTCAAACTCACAATTTCACAATCATGGCGACGACTAAAACAGCACAGACCAAAGCTCCCTGGGTATGAAGATAAGCAATTTCACGTTCTATCTTACTGCATAGAATGCTGAACTACGGTGGTTTATACAACATATTTAAAAAAATGATTTAGAAAATAAATATAGTAGTTTACTGCATACAAATAGGAGTTTACTGAAGGATTCAAGTTATAGTTTAGAAAAATGATGTATTAATTTACTGCATTGAAATCAAGCCGAACAGAATTAATTTATAAATAAAATTGAATCAGATTGAACTAAATTTAATCAAACTGGATCAAATCAAATTGAAAAATAGAGTTCTTAAAATACAAATTAAATCAAATCAAATTAACTTATAAAATGAATTGCTCCGAACTAATTTGGTTCAATTCAATTATAATTTGGTTCTGAATTGAATTTTTTTAAAAACATAATTTGAAAATATTTTTAATGTAAGTAATAATATATTTTTAAATATTTTAATACAAATAATAAGTTATCATTAGTTTTTTATTATATTTTTAATATGAATAATAAATTTTAAATAGGTTGAACCATCTTGGCTAGATTTAATTGATTTTGATTTGATATTAAATACATTTGATATGGTTCAACTGATATTTTTTAACTAAAAATTGAATCAAATCAAATTCACAAATTTTGCTTTTAGAACGAAACCAAACATTACTGAACTCATCTATTTTTTTAAAAAAGAAATTGAATTGAACATAACCAAATTTATATTTAAACCAAATTAATCGAAAAAGATTACTTACTATTTTTGTCTTGCAAGATATTCAGGTAATATTTTATACAAAAAATATTAGGTTAATTTTATTTTTCTAACTACAACCTTTTTAAAATAATTTTAATATAATTCTCAAAAAAAAAATATTGAGATTATTAGTTTGTGTTAAATTATTTAAAGTTAAATTGTTTTACATATTTTTACCCCTTCATATATTTTATAATTAAAATATAATTTCATTTTGATATATTTTATTATTTTTATATGTTCAGAAGTAAATTAAAGCTTACAAATTCTAGATTTTTATAATTTTAAATATCAAAATTGCAATTATAATTTTAATTATGTGATTTACAATCCAAATACTAAAATTTAAATTTGAATTACAATTCCAGTTCAATCCCATTTCTATTACTTTATAATTCAAATATTAGAAATATAATTTCATTTTAATTCTAATTTTGACTGCATTAAAATTGAAATTGTTGAAACTCATAGGCCCTGACTAATCTTGTAAGCTCATTAATTGGAGTTTCTTTATCTTCTTATTACAATGTCATTACCCAAATGGATTCATCACTATTAATGTGCATTTAAAACCCCAAAAGTCAGTTGAGTGTTAGACCTAAACAGGCAGCTGTAAAAGCAAAAGCATCTAACCAGTGGCATTGTGCTAATAATGAAGAAGTGACAATGACATAACTAACAACAAGACAAAAATCTGCACACATTTGCAGAAAATGTGTTGAACATTCAAGTCTCATTCAACCTTCAAATCTGAAAAACCTTCTAGGGAAAACTCATTTTGATTTAAGAATGACATCAACCATCGGCAATGAATTTATTGCCAGAGTGGTGGCTGCATCTGCAGAGAACTCCTTTTTGACCATTTCATCAATAAGTAGTGTTGCCTTTGACAGATTGTTGTTCCAAATAAGTCCCTGGATGATCACGTCATAAGAGCAACTATTTGGTAAGCAGCCATCCTCTTCCATTTTCCTGAAGACCTTGTATGCTTCATCTGGTAATCCTTCCTCGCAAAATCCGTTGACTATTAAAGTATATGTATAAACATTAGGCTGCAACCCTTCCACAGAAACTCTAGAAAATAATTTCTTTGCAACTTCAAGCTTCCTAACTAAACCAAGGATCCTGTAGGCAGCACAATCAGGCTTCAACATCTTCTTTTGCATTTCATAAAATAGGATCATTCCCACATCAGGACGCCGACGTTTACAAAACCCATGCAGCAAAATCTTGTAAGTTACCAGATCTGGAGTATAACCTCTAGCACACAAGTTCCTGTGAAGTTCCAGCGCATCCCAAGGCTTCCCTGCTCAGTACAACCCATCTATGAGAGTATTATTCGTAACAATGTCAGGAATGGAGCCTTTACGATGCATTTCATTAAGAAGTTGCTTCGCCTCATCTATCCTGTTTCTGTTACACCTCTGGCTTGATCTATTTGATTGTGCAAACAATAACCATTCATCAATGAATTGTAGGTAACAACATTAGGCTCTATTCCCCTCTGAATCATTATTTCAAGAATATTGTGAGCCTTTGAAACCATTCCTGCCTTACAAAGTTCATCAACAAGCATATTGAAGGTAATTATATCTGGCACAATGTTCCCATCCAACATTTCATCAAACAGCATTGAGGCTTCCTTCCCTCAGCCTGAAATGGACAGACCATGAATTAAACATGTATACGTAACAACATCAGGCAAAATGCCTCGAGTCTTCATCCTCAAGAAGAGGTCTGATGTCTCATTAACCAGCCCATCCTTGCAAAGGCAAGTTAATGATGGGATTATATGTGACTACATCAGCCTGATAACCACTCTTGGACAACATTTCATTAAACAGCATTGAGGCTTCCTACCCTTGGCCTTAAATGGGCAGACCATGAATTAAACATGTATATATAACAACATTAGGCAAAATGCCTTAAGTTTTCATCATCGAGAAGAGGTCTAATGCCTCAGTAACCGGTCCATCCTTGCGAAGGCCGTCAATGATGGCATTATATGTGACCACATTAGGCTGACAACCACTCTTGACCAACATTTCATTAAATAGCATTGAGACTTCCTTCTGTCGGCTTGAAATAGACAGACTATGAATTAAACACTTATATGTAATAACATCAGGCAAAATGCCTTGAGTCTTCATCCTCGAGAAGAGGTCTAATGCCTTATTAACCAGACCATCCTTGCAAAGACTGTCAATGATGGCAGTATATGTGACCACATCAGGCTCACAACCACTCTCGACCATTTTCTCTAGCAAGCCAAAGGCTAAGAGGGTTTCCCAATTTTACATACACATACCATTCACAATAGTAGTACAAGTACGATTATTAGCTTGATACCCTCTTACCACTATCTTATCAAACAACTCTACTACTTCGACAATTTTACCATCTATGCAAAGCCCATTAATTAAGGTATTTAGCGTTATAATGTCAGGCTCAAAACCAAGTCTGAGCATTTTCCACAAAAGAGAGAACCCAAAAGTCACAGTGTAACTGGCAAAAGCAATTAATCAAAATGGTAATACGACAGAGATCAAGTGGGATACCCACAAATTCCATCTTTTTCTACAAAGAAATCACAGTGTCATATTGTTTCATCCTCACAAGTGCAGACAACACTTTATTAAATTCAAAATTAGAAGGAAGAGGACTCATTTGAAGCATTTGGTGGAGGGAAGATAAGGCTTCATTAACGTCAGGAAAAGAACCAACATTCATTTTATACTTCAAATTTCGACTGCTGCAGTTGAAAGTACAAGTACGAAGAAAGGAGATGGAATGAATCATCCCCATTAAAGGATGAACCCAAGAATTAAGAGCTGAAGAAGAGAAAGAGGGTATTGAAAGAAGCCTTCTGCTCTTCATCCAGCATAGCGTCATCATCATCATCTTCTCTATGGCTGCATAAAGAGAGAAAAGATGGAATCTTTGGTTTCCAAAAATTATTGTAAGAAAACTGGGAAACGGAATTTATGTTTTATAAAGTAGTTTGGTTTGGAAATTCAAATTTCACGTGGTAGGAATTTGTATTCCTTTTTTTTCTCTATAATTTGGAATTTGCAAATTTACACCCTTAATTTTAAGGGATGTTTGCTCAAACCACAGAAAGTATGTTACTCTTTTTGTAATACTACTAAATTAAAATAGATTTCCTTCCTCTCAAAAAAATTTATTCACTATTCTTTTTTTAGATGTCTCAAAATATATGTCAATTTTCATTAAATATATTCAATTTTCTTAATTTATTCTTGTTAATTATATTCAATTTACTTAATTTACCCTCATTTCATAATATCTATTTTTTTAAAGTTATGTACTTAGATTGATAAATTAATTAATCAAAAATAATTTCAATTGAGATTGTTTAATATATTTTTAATTATTTTTTACTAAAACTTTATACTAATACTAATGAGAAAATATTTAATTAAAAGAGAGAGAATATGATGATGAGGATAAATTTGAAAAATAAATAATTAATTTTATATTTATAATATAAAATGATAATTTTATTAAAAAAATTTCTAAAATGACAGATACTGTAAAATAGAAAAAGTATTACAAAAAAACTGGTAGCTAATCTACTGACGTGAAAAATAATTCACTTGGTGTTCAATATTGTTTGGGCCTTAGATGTGGTTCAAAAGGACTTGAGGGCTCTGTTTAATGGACTCAGTCCAATCCACGTCTGCCTTTTCTGAGGGGAATCTTAGGCTTCTTGTGTCCAGTGTAAGAATTCCAATGCGTGACAATTTGAACAAGCATGTGCAATTCTCTCCATATTGAGCCTATTGTATTTATGGTAATTTTAAACAAAACTCTTTTTAGGGGGAAGATTTGAATTAATTCAGCTTTAATTAGAGATTGATTCACAATGTCATAATTTTGATAAAAAATTTAATGGTTCATTTGGATGAAAAAATTCACATAAAAATTAAAATTCAGAATTGAAATTGAATCACAAAATTCTATTTTTATTGTTTGAATAATTCATTTAAAATTAGAATTATGTTTCACATCAATTATGTATAATTCAAAATATTAAGATTATTCCATTTTCAAATACTGAATCAAATCTATAAGAATTAAAATTCTAAACTATTGAAAAAATTAAATTGAGCTAAATCAAATATAATTGAATCAAATTAAATAGAATCAAATTAAAAAAAATCAAATTCTTAAAATGCAAATCAAATTGAATTAAATTAATTTACAAACTGAAATGACAAAACCAATTTGGTTTAGTTTAATTATAATTCGATTCGATTTGATTGAATTTAAACAAAAATAATTTGAAAATATTTTTAGTTAAGTACTAGTTTTTAATGTATTTAAATATTTTTAATACAAATTACTATGTTGCTAATATTTTTTATATTTTTTAATATGTATAATGAATTTTAAATAGGTTGAATTTTAAATAGATCTAACTTATTTTAATTTGATTTTGAATGCATTTGCTTCGATTCAATCAAAATTTTTTATCTGAAAATTAAATCAAATCAAATTCAAAGATTTTTTTTAAAAAGAAACCAAATATGACTAAATTTATTGATTTTTTAAAAAGAAATTGAATTGAACATAATTAAATTTATGTTCAAATCAATCCAAGTTGAAAAAGAATCATCTATTATTTTTATCTTGCAAAATATTGAGGTAATATTTCACGCAAAAAATATTATATTAATTTCATGTAAATTACTTTTCTAAATTGTAACCGTTTCAAAATAATTCTAATCTAATTCTTATAAAAAAAATACTAAGATTATTAGTTTGAGTTAAATTATTTAAAGTTAAAATGCTATTTTACATACTTTTACCTCTTCTTATATTTTATAATTAAATTATATTTTATTATTTGATATATTCAAAATTAAATGAAACTTATAATTCTAGATTTTTATAATTTTAGATATTAAAATTATAATTATAATTATAATTTCATCTTAATTCTAATTCTAACGGAATTGAAATTGAAATTGCAATTTTGAATTTTAATTCTAATTATGTCATCTAAATATAGCTCTAATAAATATGATCATTTTATTATTTAAGTTGAATTTGAGTTGAGCCATAAATTAGAGCAAAATTTTTTGTGCAAACTGAAATCTAACCAAATTAGACTGAAATTTTACGTGCAAATTCAAACCTAACCAAATTTAAGTGGTAAGTCAAACCTCATATAAAAAATATTTTACTCTTTTAGAAGATGAGTTTATTTGGTTTATATATATATAAACTTCTAAAATAATGAAATTAAGAATTTAATACATGTTGATATTGAAGAGTATAGATGTCATGAAACCAAGTTGGGATTTCTTATAGAATACTATTAAATTATAGAATGTTGATGGGCAATTATAAGTTTTAAAGACAAGGCAGCATTTTCGAGTTGCATCTTCAGACTGCCATTAAAAAAATGCAACCGTCAAAGTCATAGTACCCGCAATATTGTTTATTATGCAAGCTTAATTCCAAAATCTTATCCTATTTCCCATTTGCCCATGTCTAACATTTGATCAACTCAGTCAATTAATTAAGCTGCAAAGACATGTCATATATATCTTCCTGAGCAATCAGAAGTCAACTATTTGACAATGACTTTTTCTTTTTTCTTTTAGAGGGAAAATTTAAATTTTAGATAGAAAATCAATCAAGCCAACTCCCTATTGATTCTTTTTGCAACAAATATGATTTTAAATAAAAAATTCATCATATTAGACTAAATTTATCAATCAAATATTAACATAGACAAGCTATTCACTTAAAAGATTCAAGATGAAATATTATCTCACGATAAATTTTCATAATTCTATCGTGATTTTTTTATTTGTTACATATGAACATTTTAAATGAAAGAAGAATTTTAAGAATTAAACTATCTATTAAGCTTCTGCATTATGAGATAAGGAACTAATTGTTGAATTAGTAACCCTATATAATAAGCAAAACTTGCAAACTAGAATACAGATGATACAGCAGAAGGAGTCCATTCAAAATCCAGAAGTTAAGACTTTGGAAACTTCTTTGTTAAAAGTCTAATCTTCTAGGCTTTAGGCCCAATTCAAACAGAGATCAGTTGGGGGCTGGGGTAGGTAGAGTTATTATTTCCCATATCATACCCTCTATGAAGAAATTGTCGGATTTGTCAACAGCCGACGAAAAATATCAAGAGGGGACCCAGTCAAATCTTACTCTCTTTTCCCTCTCTATTATATATATATGTATAGAGAGAAAGAGACATTAATTTACTAACCATATATATATATATTGAGATTAATTTTATATTTATTTTCTTACTTTTTATATATATATATATTTCAATTTTTATATTTACTTGGTTTAGTATTATATATTTTTTGTTTATTTTTTATATTTATGATTTTTAATTTTGAAAAATCAAAACAGACTCTTGATAGTAATAATAAAAAGAATGATTTATGTCTCTATTAGAGATAATCTCTATTAATAGGATAAAATATTTTTTAATTTAAAAAATCTCAAATACTTAAGTAAAATACAAAATAAGAAAGAAAAAAATAAATTTGTGTGAAAATCTCTTTAGTATAAATTATTTTGTAATAGATACCCGTATCATTATCCTAACAATAAATTTATTAGATTCATTTGGTTAAAACTTGTTAATACACAATACTACCCTCATTTTAGTTACTTTTTATAATGTTTTTATTTATTATCAACATTTAAATCAACAGATTCTGCAAAAATGATAGAAACAAAGTCCCTCTCTATTTTATTATAGCCACGTTTTCCTTAATATATATATTTTTTTAATAGTCATGCCCAGAATTGAGATAATGTTTGTTACATAATGTCATCAATAATAATAATTACAAGTTAAAAAATAATATGAGTCTAAATCAACTATTAAAATTTGTAATTTTCATATTATGTATCAGGAAACATTAAAATATTTTATAAATTTAAATATTAGTAAGGAGTGGTAATAGACATAAAACTTTTAATTTTTTAAGTTGACATTAAATAAATTGATAAAATTACATATATATATATATATATATATATATATATATATATATATATATATATATATATATATATATTATTTAGGTTAAGTTTAAGAAGTTAGATCTATCTTGTCAAATCAATATTAAAATATTGAAATTCTGTTTTGT
>CATIWR010157413.1:0-40284 GCA_949677035.1 Omphalea diandra
TCTGTCATATACAAAATATATATATATATATATATATATATATATATATATATATATATATATATATATATATATATATATATATATAACGATAAAATAAAGAGATTGCAAAGAGACTCAATTTATTTCCTTTTGCATGGATAGAGAAGAGAAAAATATAAATTATAAATTATAAGAATAACCTTTTTTTTCTCCATTAAAACTATTGATAATATTCTTTGATTTTATTTTTGTATTAATTAACTTTAAATGAAATTAAATTTTGTAGTTTGACAGTTTTATTTAATTAATAAAATTTATTGATTTTGACCTTGAATTCGGGGAAAGTTTAGTAGGTGCAAACTTAGAATTTTTCATTATTTAAATCCTTCCTATCCGTTTCATTGCTAATTTGGCTTTTCCCAATAAGAGAAATGAGAACATTCTCCCATTCATTGTATCTCTTTCTTCTCAGAGAATTTCTAACAATAATTTTTATATCTTTTACATAATAAAAAATTTTTTAACAAATTTTTAAATATAAAAGTGAATAAATTTATATAATTCTAATGAATTTTTGATATTTTTTAATTTTTATTTAATAAATATTAATACTCAATAAAATTAAATGATTATTATGGAATGAAAAAGAAAACTATTTTCAGTAAACAGAGTAAAAATAATAAATATTAATTAATATTTTATATAAAAAATTAAAATATTTTAAAATGAAAAATAAAGTTTAGCTATCATTAAACCAACTCTCTATCCTAAAATAAAGAAACAGAGAGGGTATTTGATATTATTTTTTTAAACTGACTCATTAAAGTAAAAATTTTACCCCAATAAAAAAATTGTTGAGATGCTCTTAATGTTTGCCTATTTCAAACTAGCTATTTAGGAATTTTTTTTATTTTTGAAAATATGAATTATATATATATATATATATTAAATTTAATATATTTCATCTAAATAGATTTAGTACAATCAAAGAAAACAATAATATTTATATAATAGCATTTTCTAAAAATTTATAATCGTAATTGCAAAACTCAAAACATGCTTTATCATTTGTCTTTTTAATTATTCTAACTGAAATAAAAACAGTAACATGCCAGTCATTAAAAATATTCAAACTTCTATATATGAAGAATTAAAATATATTTTGAAAAGATCTATCATACGCTCATAAAGGAGTATTCATATTTTATAAAGAGAATTATATGATGTAATAAAATAAAAATTATAAAAAAATATATCTAAAAAATATTAAAAATCACATAATAAAATACAAATGAGCTAAATTGTAGATCTAGTGATAAACCAAATAAACTAATTTATTCTACCTTAATTGCTGATCAGAACATTAAAAAGAAAAAGAAAATAATCTTTTATAAAACTAATAAATCTAATAATGTGGAGCTATTATCAGCAATTTTTGTTGATGACACTTTAAGAGAGGAATGAATCTCTTACAAGTGAGAGAACGATATTTTTTTTTGGGTATATCTCAAAATAATAATTATTGTTTGCTTTCAACAACATTAAAAAACAAGCTAACTCTTCATTATTGTTATTATTATGATTATATGCTAAGTACGTTGGTGATGGTTCAAATTTGCTGCCAAATAAAAATAAAAGCAAGCTAAATTAATTTGAATTTGAATCAATTGAAATGAAAATTATAATTTTAACTCAATTCCAATTTTGTCACTTCATAATTCAAACACTAAAATTGAAAATTCAATTGAATTTCAATTTTAATAGAATTAAAATTAGAATTATGAATTCCAATTCAAGTTTTGTTATCCAAAAGAGACTTTAAGTAATTTTGGTTGTGTATAATCAATTCTGGGGACCTACTAGCCTTAAATTGAGGTAACTTCATTATTGCAATGGAAGTTGTGATGTGGCATTGTCCATTGCCATTAAACTCAAGAGGATCAAAATCCCAATTGGGGGTTTCCCCATCAAAATATAATTGACGTTTTCCAGAGACCCCACACACAGAATCCCATGCGTAAAATGTTATAAAAATACGTATGAAATGGATAGAAAATATTAAGGAGAATGCATACAAAATTACTGAAATTAAACTCTATGGTGAGTATTGAAAAGTTGACGAGTAACGACACCAGCCGCAACTTTGGGACACCGAATTTCATGTACGTGGTGCCCTCCACACTTGTCATTGTCTTCATTTCCACTTTATCTACATCGTTTTTCTTTTTCTTTCCCCTCCATTATTGTTTCCCGACTGCAGGTTTTGTAGCAAGATTGACCGCAATTTTGGATTTAATGATTAGAAGTTCGTTATGGATTTTCCTTTTTTGTTTTTAACAAGAAACTTCGTTATGGATTTGTATTTGGGATTTACTGATGAAAGGAATTTCATTTGCAGGACGGTTATATTCTACAATTCTCCAGCTACAAAAGAAATCAAAAACCACATTCAATCAAATATAACTTAAGAAAATAAAACACAATCATCTCCTCTAACTCAGTTTGAGGATTAGTGTTTTTTTTTCCTCCCTTAAAAGTTGAACTTAAACACTAAAATTTCAAAAAATATACACAATAAAACGAATCGATATTGAAGTGCAATGTTTACTATAGTTAACAAATGAGTTTACTCATCTTAATATAATAGTTACTAAGGCTATGCTAATATGGAGAAAATTATTTTTGAAAATTTAGTTCGACTCAGAAAATTTGTCTTTTTAATTACTCAAAGAGGAATAACAATATCAGGTCATTATCTTTGCTTGATTTATTATCTCAAATTTTTTGTGTTTTATAAGTCATTTTAAAATTTCAGTAATTACATTTTATTTTTCTAATTCTTATAAATCTAGAATTTTATATTTTATCATTTATTAATGATAACTAAGTTTAAAGTAATTATGAAATATTTAATATTTAACAAATATAAAATTGATTTAGTATATTTAGTTATTTTTAATATTAAATAACACTAAATATTGAAAGTTGAATAGTTAAGTTTAATTTAATTTGAGTTTCAGTATTCACATTTTTATTTTTTTCTTTAAATACAAGAGAATTGTTTACATTTGTATGAATGTAATATAAGGCTAGCTATCATTGCTTACTAACAAACTATGAAAAATTACAAGACATAATAGACATCAAGTATGTGTGTGTATATATATATGTATACACATATATTTGACAAAGTAATAATTTTGATATTGGTAAATGCACTATTCTTGATGATAATATTAAATCACAATTTTAATGAGCTCAATCATCTGATACTAATATATAATTAATCACTCTACTTGAATTTTGTTATTATTAATCTCATAAAAGAATAATAATTACTTCACATGAGAAGAATAATATTTATGTAAAAATAAAAAAAAATCTCATGACAAATAAAAGGAACAAATAAAAAAATTCAACTTTATAATAATAAAAATAGATTCATGCCTATTGAATAAAAAATAAAAAATATTAACAAAAATAGGCTATCGTTAACTTTGAAGCTATAAGCAACTCATATTTAAATTGTCTAATTTTGAGTATTATGGCAACAAATTCTCTTCAAAGCTAAACTTGCAAATTTGAACTTAATTTGAAGTTTAAAATGCTAAAAGAATGCTTTTAAATATTATATTATGTTGTTAATTGGGTTGACAATTAATCAACATAAATGATATTTCAAAATTAATAAGAAATTAGTGATGCATATATTTTTCAATTCAAGTATATAAAAAAAATTTGGTCAATCTTAATTTTGGAGAACCCGATATGAAATTAATTATGATTTCGGATCTTGGGCCACTTGGTGGCTCCCATTTTATAGTCCCATAGGATATTATGTTGTTTGTCAGGCCGTCATGGCATGATAACATTAACAAACACCTAATTTTATGTTACAAACTTATACTCCTTACATAAAGGGAGTTTATACACAATAATTACAAAAAATAAGATCAAAAGGAATTTTATCTAATGGATAAGATAAAAAGTAAAAGCAAATAAAAGTAAAACAAATATTTTACTATTACACGCGCTAAGTAGACACTTTTTACACATGCTTTAAATAGTTGACAATCACTTAATCATTGGCTCATGTGATGACGACATGTTCATATAGTGATACTCTGAGTCATCATTATTGATTAAAATTTTATCTGTGGGATCTAGCTCATCATGCTTCATGTAGTACTTATATGGGTCCTATAAGTCTGAATCAGGAATATATCCTTTAGTTAACTCATCTTGGAAACACTAAGGAATGGGTGTCTCAAACCATTTTCTCTTGAGGAAAAGATATTCTATGAAAGTGTAAATCTTGAGGAAATGATATTCTAGGTGAAAACTAAGAATATTAGGAAAGATAAGACCAAACTGTCTCACTAGGAGAGATGAGTAAAGAAGAATTTGTTCTTTTGCAAGGTTGGAAATCTGGTGTAGGTGGTAGGGAACTAAACTTCTGGTGGTTCACCATTTTTTAGGTATGGTTGTGAGATTAAAGAGAAGGATGCTAAGGAGGCCATGAATATGAGAGAGATATTTTCATTAATATGGAGGAGGGAGATGGTTTAAAGCCTTGGTAGAAAATCTGGTATAAGGTTCTTGTCTTCTTTATATGCTTAGCATCAAAAGTGTATATGTTGAACCGATATTTCCATCTAAGTAATTACGAATGTGGAAAATTATTTCCTTTGAACTCTAGCATCTTTAGGAAAGATGAACAATCTATAAGGATAGTGAAATTATGGCCAATGAGGTGAAATTTAAATTTTCTTATCTCATTCTTTACAACTAGAATTTTCTTGAAAGTTTAATGATAATGAAGCTCAAAATCTTTGAATTTTTCACTAGCAAAAACACATATTATCCTCTACTTGTCTTTTACTTCTAAAAGAATGGTATCCCAATAATGATCACTAGCATCAGTCTGTAAGATTCTTTTCCCATCAGAGGGAATTTGAAGAGTGACAAATTCTACATTTCTTCTTTAAGCACATTTACAACTGTCGTTTAACCATATCACCATAGTGGAACATCTTTCCTTAGTATTTTTCTGAGTATATTTGCTTTTCTCATGAAGTGGAGAACAAAGTCTCTAAGATAGTTGGTAATTTCAAGGAATTGTCGGATCTGCTTGTGAGTGAGTTCTTTGTCTGGGAACTTTAATAACTTTGCTCTAATACGTGGTTTCGACTTATATTGTCCATCTCGAAATATCATTATAAGAAAATCAATCTTTGTTTGAGCCACTTGCATTTTTATAGATGAGAGCACTACACCATTCTTTTTCGCGAGATCAGCAAAGTGTGAAAGAACTTGTTGATGAGAATCATGATTTGTTGGAAAAAAAACTAAGATATCATTAATGTACACTAATGCATTATGAAGAATAGACTCATAGATTTTGATCATAGTTTTTTGGAATAATGATGGAGTCACTTTGAGACCAAATGACATGACTATCCATTGGTAGTGTCGGTTTGGGAAGCAAAAGGTTGTCTTTGGACAATCTTCTTATTGAATATCAAGTTGCCAAAATCCTGTTTTGAGATCAAACTTAGAAAAATATTTAGTTTGTGACAAGTGGGTAAATAAAGATGAAATTTTTGGAAGAGAGAATTTATTATCTTTTAAAAAATGATTTAAAGGTTGATAATCAATGACTAGTCTCTTATTTCCTCGAGCTTGCCCAGATCTTTTATTTACATAGAATACTTGACCTGCCCAGTCTAATTTAGTAGGTTTAATAATGTTTTGGGCTAAGAGTTGTGAACACTTTTGGTAGGCTAGGCTTAAATCTTCTAGGCTTATTCCTAGATGGGTATCATTAGTTAGGTTAACATCTTCATTTTGTTTAAAAAGTAAAAAGATGAAAAAGTTTAAGTTGGTCCACAATGGGCTTGGATGTTTAGCTAAAAATTTTGTGTGGTTGTTTGCATAATAATAGGTCAATATCCTTTTGGATTTAGTTGAATGGAAATGGTATTTCGGCTGAAAGTGTTTAGGTCATAAATAGTGAATTGATTGAGGTGTATTGTTGAAAATAGTTTTTGAATTTGAGACCTTATAGAATGACTCTAAGCTTTGAGAATTTCTAGTAAGATAAAATCCAACAACTAAATCTTTGTCAAAAAGTGTTGAACTAAGAAGTTTGGTATGAATTTGGCATCCAGGGAAAAATTGAATTGTGATAGGTTCGGTTGTGATCAAAGTGTTATGAAAAATCTTACCATTAACAGCTTTAAAATAATTTTTATAAGGCTTTCAATATTTTGCAGGAAGAACCTTGGGATTCATTATAGATAAATGTGCACCAGTATCTATGAAAGCGACTGCTTTAATTGGCTTAACATACTATCTTGAAAAATATGAACATAGTCCAATGAAATAGGATGACCATCTACAATCTCCATGTGTTATAGCAATTCTGATGGATAGGAGGAAAGTTACATCATGCAATTAATTGAATGAAAGTGTCTTCTATACTTCTTAATTTCATCTTCTGAAGAGGAGTCTTCAATAGCAAAGACGGTCTCCAGGGTAGCTTCATCATTTATGGAGAAAATAGATTCAATATCAGTATCTTCTACATCCACTGCTGTAGAAATTTGAATTTGTTGGATCATTTTTATTATTTATCCTAATTTATTTGGATAATTTTTTGCATAGTGCCTCTTTTTTCCATATAAGTAACATTTATCTAATTCTTTCTCCCTCTGAACTTCTTTTTCCTAAAAATTTTTCATTTCTTTCTCGAAGACTTCCTTGATTCTTTCATCTTGAAGTAGTGTTTTTTTTTTTTTTAAAAGGGACAATAGCAATTCTTCGAATCTCTAGCACCTTTGATGAGAATATTTGGTCTCTTGCATGATACCTTTAAAGAATGATCTTTTTGTCGATTCATCATTTGGACAATAAGTTTTCTATGCTCACAAAGTCTTTCTAGTGCTTGTGTCATTATCTGATAGAGTTCTCCAAAAGATAAATCTTTGATTGATTTATCTTTCTACTAGATTATACTTTGTATGAAAGTTATTAATGTATTTGAAAGAGAAGTAATGAAAGCTTTCTTTAAGTCTATATTAGCCTAACCACTTAGCTGGTAAAACTTTTTAGACATTCTCTGATAATGAAGATTAAGATCATTTTTCAACAAAGAACAACATCTCATGTTAAAATACGATTTTCGAGTAATCTTTATATAATCTTGAACTTTTCCTAAGAATTCATGATAAAAGTAAGCCAAAAACTTTATGGCATTCGCATTTTGATCCAACTTAAGTTTTGAATACTCATGCATAGCCATGTACCAATCTTGGAGCTTTCTTGTAAGTCTTGTAAAAAATTCTTCAAGAACCTTTCCGAGAGTCATTTTTGGTTTCTTCATTTGACTATCAATCCATACTCTAAACTCTTGGAATTTAACTTTATATAAAGCTGGAGAGATATCATCAAGAGTGAATCATTGTCCTTCAGATGTTGCCATATAAGGTCTTTCAGTTGAAGTAGCATTGGTCTCAATCTCTCCTGGTGGATCAATAATGTAAGATGGATTATTAATTGACTACTCATTAAGAGGCAGATCAACCATAAACTGAACCGGTACTTCTGGAGTTACTTCATCATCATTTTCTTCATTAACTGACTTAGTTGATTTAGAAGATTCATAATTTGATGACTTTAATAATCCATACTGCTGAGAATAAGAGTTAACCATTGAAAAGGAAGGGATCAAGGGTGTAACATTGTTAATGAGGTAAGAGATTGGGTTTATCATTATGGTTTTTTGAAGGTTTTGACTTTTTAAAAGAGTTTTTTCAATGGATCCAGTAGAAGAAAACATTTGCATGAGGGTGTCTTTTGGTTTAGAGGAAGATTTAGTTTCAAGTTAAATAGGAAATTTTTCTAACTTTAGCTTCTTGGGAAATAAGTTAATAGATAGGCTAAGTTGTTCTAGATTTACAATAGTAGGTATGTAAAGAGATGCAAGCTTAGGTCGATATGGTAAGAAGGTTGGAGATGGCAACTTAAAAGGGTTAAAAGGTTAGGTTAAGGTGTTGGAGGTTTCCTTTTCATGTCATTTTCAATATGAGCAAGTTGGTCTTTCAATCTTTGAATTTAAAAGGTTTTTTTTTATGAAAATCAGTTGAGTAATTTTTTTTTGTTCAATCATCCTTATCAAATCCCAATGCTTTTCCTCAATTTGCCATTGAAGTCTCATCATAAGAGCTTGAAAATCTTTTTAATGACCTAAGAGTTTTGTATCCATCTAATACATCTGAAGAGAAACCTAATCAACCTTAGTCTTTATTTTCTTAAAAGGTGATTATGCACTATAACATTTTTCTAATTGCTAGTTAAGAACTGCTTTTGTATGGGTGATCTGCAAAGGTTGTCATTTCGAATATGCTCCAGTAGCATTTTTAATGGTTGACATACTTCTTACTTGGGTATTCAGATTGGTGTGGTTTATGAGAGGTGGAAAATCCTCTTCATATGATGAAAGGAAATAGTTTTGGTACATACATATCTGAGGTATAAGTTGAGAGGGCATTAACGAAGAAAAAATGGATTATTTTTTAATCCATTCTAAGGATCGTTTATAACAAGGTAAAGTGGTTTAGGTTTTAGAGGTATTGGAAGTGAAGAAGGTGGTGAGATGTTTGTATGAGTAATATGAACATGTGGAGTAGGTTTATATTGTACCAAAATATCATATTTTCTAGAGGGCTCTCCAAGAAGCCCAACTGAATGATCACCATCTTCGTATCCTTTCCTGAGACTATTCTTAAAATAAGATCCTTGCTATTTCGTTTTGTTTCTCCTTATCTTTTTTGGCTCATCATCATTTGGATCATACCGACAATTTTCACAGTAACAAATATCAAAGAAACAACATTCATCTCTTTCATAAGCATAGATTGGCATTCCATAAGGAACATGTTCTTCAAGTTCATAAGGACACATCATAAATTGAGTAGTAAATACTGAGGGTGCAGATAAAAAAAGACAATAAGACTTCTCAAACCTTATTTTTATTGTTCCATCTATTTTTTTTTTTTTTTATAGAAAACTGGTTTTGTTGATTGGAGAAGTTGTGTATTCTCATAAAACTTCTTATAGCTTGTTATCCATTTCTTCGATAACAATTGAAGGAGTTCTTTCCTAGAAATCTGTTTAGGAACATGGATACATGTAGGAGCATTTTAGGTATCAACAACTATAAGCAAGACATCATTTCTATATGGAAGGGACAGATCTAGAGCATGATTCTAGATTATATAGATCATCTGGTAATTAAGAGTAGCTACAGTGGCAGAGGCTACTTGAGGAACTCCAGTGATCTGAATCTGTACTTTTAGAACAAAAAGCACATGAAGATCATTTAGTGTTCAATTGAAGTGAACACGACAAACTCTACATTCAAAGAAATTTTTACAATCCTAATGATTGCATGTTGATATCATAAGTATCTTATATCTAGAAGAGCAATAAGAGCAAACACAAGTAAGCATTTTCTACCATGATAGGAAAAGCTAGTCGGATGACACCAAAATGGATGTGAGTATAACGTTGAGAGATCTATCGATGCAAGAATTCTAGAGAAATCTCTAGACAGTAGAACTATTCTTCTCCTATGGCTTGAATAGTTGATCAAAACCTGAGGATTAAATATATTCTTTTATAGGTTTGGTGGTTTGTCTGATTAGGGTTTTAATTGAACGAGTCCATAATTTTTTTGTTTAGAGAAAGCATTACAAAGGTTTATTTGGGATATAACTAAGCTCATTCAAATAGTCTTTTTTATTAGAAGAGGTTTGTATAAAAATAGGTGAGAGACGAAGAGTAACAGTTAAAGGTACAAAAGGAATGTGTTGATAAGAATAAGAAGAAAGAGTGGTTTCAATGGGTGGTTCCATGCTAAAAGAGATAGCCCTTTGATTCTACATTTAATCATCTAATCTTTTTTGTTTGATATGAACAACACACTAGGCTCTAATACTAATATGCACATTATATGAATATAGTTATGACTAGTCCAAAATACAATTATGATACCAATTTGCGGCATGTCAACAACAAGGTGGGCACATATTTTGAATAAATTAAATCAAATAAATAATATATTTAATTTTAAATAACATTTATTACTTGAATCGATAACTAAATCAAATTTATTCAAAATTATATCAAATTGAATTGATTTAGATGGTATATATACACTTAAATATTATATATATAAACTATAAAAATTATTTATTATTAGTTTTTAAATATAAATCATATATGCTTATATATATTAAATATAATTAACTTATATAAGTTATTTATATTTATAATTTATTAAATTATATATATTATGCATTATATATTATATATAAGTCTTATGTGATTTAATATACTTATATATATATATATATATATATATATATATATATATATATATATATATATATATATATTAAAAAATTTGTGTTTGTTTTGATTTATTTTATTATTTTTAATAATTTAATTGTAACAAACAAAATTAAGTTAAAATTTAAATCAAATTGAATAAAAATAAAATATATAAATTAAACTAAATTAAAATTTATAAATATCAATTTTAATTCTAAATATTTTAAAGTGATAAATCCAAAATCAAAATCGTTCTAATTAACAATGCGGTTTAGAAGTAGTAAGTTTCGAAGTCATTTTTCTTTTTATGTAAAATGTTGTTTATTATGAATTAGACAACATTTTAATGCCATGAGAAGCACTATGCACTGTTAATTAATTACTAATTATTTCAACTACTAATATATATCATTTATTTTAAAAAATAGTTATATAACTAGCATTTCCTCATCTATTTTTCAATGGTATTTTGATTGTTGAATAAATAGATTACTATCACTCGCACTTTTGAATTCAAGAAACAAAGTAATGGGTGATAAAAATTCTATTCTTAGAGCATCTCTAATCCATTTTTATTCAATCTAAACTCTTTATTACAAAAAATGATTGAAAAAAATAAGAGTTTAACTCACTTTTTAAATCCAAATTATAGATTAGAGTGTCAAAATTTACTCTTTATATAAAATATAATTAATACAATTTAATTTTTTATACATATCAATAATTGTTACTTATTTTCTATGAACTTTTTTTCTTGTAAAACTTTTTTGTTTCTCTCTTCCCACAAGTCAATATTAAATACTTTTATGAAATAAAATAAAATAAAATATGAAATATAAAGAAGTCATTGAACTTAAATAAAATGACTTACTCTTTGTATTTACAAATTCTTTAAAACACTTTTTATTATTCAAAATATACTCTTTATTTTAAAGAGTATTATTAAATATACTCCTATGTATGGATGTTATATTCCCATTAAATATAAACTGTTAGACGTTTAGCTGGCTTTTGTTTATTATTGATGGGTCCCACGAAAAAATGAACATAATAAAATGTATTTTTTCAAATTATATTTTAATTATTGAGATATACAACACATGTATTATATATAGAGAGAGTAAAATTTTGCTTATTTTAATAACATATATATGATAAAATCTTAATTTGATCTAAAATGAATCAATTTGAATTAGTGAATATTTTTAAAATAATTTCTTATTTATTAAAAAATAAATATAATGAATGGCATTCTTCATAAATATGACTTGCTTTTTTTTCAAAAAAAAAAAATTTGATTTGATGATCATATATAAATTCACTCCTAACCTCATAACTTCAAGTGATTGAGCTAAATCGACTTAAAGAAAAAGATGTGATCTAATTTTACATTTATATCTATACTATGTATGAATTTTAATTTTATAAGTTGGGTTTTATTTCCTAATAAACCGAAAAAAGGTGCACAGACAAAATGGGACCATGAACTCCAAATATGTAGGGAACTTGCCACAAAAAAAAAAAAAAAAAAAAGAAAATTTAACTAAAAAAATAATAATAGTTAATAAATCAAAGAAAATAAAATGGACTTTAGTGTGACAACCTGCAGATCTGATAAAAATAAAGAAAAGTTGTTAACGTTAGAAGAGAGAGAGAGAAAAAAAGCATATTTTAATTAAATAGTGATATTAATGTGATCCTGAGTTTAAGCTAAAAGTCCTTATGATAAATATCAAAATTGAAAAAAGCTAGAGTTTAAGCTAAAATCCTCATGCTAAAGCTATTTAAGGTACGACCCATAATTAAGAGTTTCTTCGACTATCAATTGGGGGAATGATAAAAAATTTTCTTTTTGATTTGATCCATAAGTCTAAGGAGAGACCTTAACGAACAGACTCCCTATAGTAAATATCACAAGCTCTAAAGTTAGCAGATTTGCAATAGTTAGAGATGTATTTTTTGATCCTATTAACGAATATACACTTTTGAATTCGGAAATATGTGAAAGCTACTTTATATGGCAGTGGATACCAAACCTGATACTGTCTGATAGAGCTTGGAGACTTATGGCAAATTTACTATATCAAGTACATGGAGAGCTATTATGGGCATTCAAACTAAAGTTTCATAGCATAAATTAATATGGTTTTCACATAGTATTTCTAATCATGCATTTGCAACTTGACTGGCGTTAGAGGGCAGATTGCATATAAAAGGTAAATTATCCAAATGGCAGCTATGTGATTCCGATGTCTCTTATGTAATATATACCTTTCTGATAGAGAGTAGTATCTAGCATTTTTTTTTAATATGGTTTTCTTAAAGTCCTATCAAGCCGGATGTATCTACTGTGAGTAGAAAAATAACAAAAAATCTGTCTGATTAAGATTTTATAATAAGAATGAAAGTATGCAGCAAACGAGTAATATTTTAGATAGATAAAAACTTTAGTATGTATAAATTAGTTTGATCTTTCATAGCATAATATTGCGTGTTGTTTACAATTTAAATAATATACTACTTTTTGGTTACGTTCGATATATTATACTTAAATTTTAGATGAGTATTATATATCGAGTTTTTCATTATGTTTTATTTTTTTATATTTAAGTACAAAATCCTCATGATACATATCACTCATTCAATGATTTAAGAATAACAAAAAAAAAAAAAATTTATAATTTGAATAGTATAAATAATCATATACGAATTAAAATTATATAAGAGTTACTTCCTAATTAAAGTTCTATTTATAATTAATTGCAATTGTAATGCTGAGATAGGCTTCTGCACACAAAAGTACATGGTAGAATACAACAAATCAATCAATAAACTCATAAAATTTTAGACAAGGAGTAAATAGTATTTTTATAATTATGAGATATAAGTTATTTGTATAAAATTTTAAAAATTGATCAACAATTTATTAAATTTATTAAAAAAATTAAAAAAATAGCAACATATACTATGACTAAAAATAAACATTAAAAATAAAAATTATTAAATATTAAAACGAGACTCATATTTATAATTTAGCATTAATTATATTATAAAAGAGTAGGTCTTCACCTCTAATTAGAATTGTCTATCAATCAATTTGATTTTGTTTAATTTGATTTTCAGTAAAATTAAGTTAATCAAATTTTAAATTTATAAAAATTGAATTAAATCAGAATCTTTATAATAAATCAAACCAAATTTGATTTAGTTTAACTATTTATGTTCGGTTTGAACTACATTTTTAAAATATTCTCTTTGAAGTTTCTAATATAAATTATATTATTTTGATTACCTATATAAATAAAATTTATTATATATTAATGATATATGTATATATAAAATAAATCTAATTTATTCTGAAGTAAAAATTATATTTATGTCATTTATATAAAATTATTTTTAATAAAAATTTAGTTTATTTGATTTATTCAACTTGATTAGATTATAAAAAATCAAAACTAAATTAAATCGAATTAATTAAATTTTTTTAAAGAAAAAAATCAAACTTAGATTTGATTAAACTAAATTAATCAAATCAATTAGTTTAATCTAATTTTTCGATTCATATTGACTAATGGATAGCCATACCTTCAATATTAAGTAGAAGTTCCATTGTACAAATATATTATTTTTCTTGAAGTTTAATATTTGTTAAGTTTTAATTATGTACTCATGTGGAAAATAAATTAATTATTACTTTGTATACACTAATATGACTATTAAAAATATAGTCAAAATTCAAATTTTATTAATATAAAATTTTGTCTTATTAACACTAAAAAATAATTATATACTATCAATAAATTTTTTAAAAGAAATTAAAACTGTATTGTTAAATATTTAAAAAATTTATATATTTATTAATTTTAAAAATTCATTATCTCTAATCAATCATCTTGTATTATAATATTAATAATTAATAAATTTTTTTTAAAACACTTCATTTCATCAGCTACTATTAGTCACTAATTGCATCAAACAGCTAAATTAAAATAAACACAAAATCACAGTTTTGAGACTCATATTTGGAAATAATTTAGCTTAATATATATATATATATATATATATATGAAAATTTAGTATTTTGAATTTAATTTTGTACCTGTATTATAACTTTGATTGAAAAAAAACAAAGACATGGCACAGGCTCGGTTTCGACCTTTCTATAGCTCTAAACCATAGGTCTACTTTCAACCAAACCGGATTCGCCCAACTATCATATTATCTGGGTCGGGCCATCGAGGTCGGCTATCAGGAAAAACAGTACCCTTTCATTACCTCCTCCGTCTCATGACCTCATGAACCAGCGCCTGTCACTTTTCTCCCGTAGCGAAGCATTCAAGTTCCTATTCCATCCTCTAGAAAAACCAAACGGAAACCGACCGTTCAATTAGGGTTTTATACATCAATCCAGGCCAATCTAGGGTTTCTCATTTTAATTTTTTTTTTTAAAGAGCATGTCAAAGCGGAAATTCGGCTTCGAAGGGTTTGGAATAAACCGCCAAACGACATACAACTTTGAGCGGTCTCAAGCTCCGCAGCGGCTCTACGTCCCTCCGTCGTCGCGCCACGGTGGCCATGACAACTACGAAGACACCGACCTCGACAACATCGATTACGCTGAAAATGATAACGCCAAGGACACTTCAGCTAATAATGGAGCTGAAGAAGACGAAATTGACCCTCTGGACGCGTTTATGGCTGGGATACACGAGGAGATGAGGGCGGCGCCGCCTCCCAAGCCGAAGGAGAAGGCGGAGAAGTATAGGAATGATGAGGATGATGATGATCCAATGGAGAGTTTTTTGAAAGCGAAGAAGGATTTAGGGTTGACGCTTGCGGCGGATGCTCTACATGCAGGGTATGATTCTGATGAGGAAGTTTATGCGGCGGCCAAAGCGGTGGATGCGGGGATGCTAGAATATGACTCGGATGATAACCCGGTGGTTGTTGATAAGAAGAAGATTGAGCCGATTCCAGCTCTGGATCATAGCGCCATTGAGTATGAGCCCTTTAATAAGGATTTTTATGAGGAGAAGCCGTCCATTGCAGGTAATATATGTTCCTTAACGAACTGGAATGAGTTCTTCTTCTTATTATTTATTATTGTGATTGATGCAATGTCACTGTTTCTGTTTTTATTTTATGTTTAATTTATGCCTGAATTACTCGAAAATTGTTCGTGATACGTGAATTACTCTGAAATTGTACTCTAGAATTGTTTGGGATTCGAAAATTATAATATGATAGTCTCTGTTAAATGATACTGCATTTTATGCACAGTAAATCATCTTGGTCATGAAATGGTAAGTGAAAAGATATATGTTTCTAAATTTTACTTCTTTATGTGGTGTTTGTTGCTGAAACTTTATCTATTCTGTTGTTGTTATTTGTGGTTTTATTTTTAGTCATCTATCAGTTAATAATTTTAGTAAATTAAATGTTTTCAATATGGTTTTCTTTTTGGCAATTTATTGTTCTCAGTTAATTCTAATTGTGAACTTCATTTTTGAATTTCTCCAGGTATGAGTGAGCAGGATGTGTCTGATTATCGCAAGAGTTTGGCTGTCCGTGTTTCAGGTTTTGATGTACCCACGCCAATTAAGACCTTTGAAGACGCTGGTTTTTCAGCACAACTTATGAATGCTATTGCAAAACAAGCTTATGAAAAGCCTACACCAATACAGTGCCAATCGTTGCCTATTGTGCTTTCTGGCAGAGATATCATTGGTATAGCAAAAACTGGTTCAGGTAAGACTGCTGCTTTTGTGCTTCCCATGATTGTGCATATTATGGATCAGTCTGAACTTCAGAAGGAAGAGGGTCCAATTGGGGTGATATGTGCACCCACTAGAGAATTAGCCCACCAAATATATTTGGAAGCAAAGAAATTTGCTAAATCACATGGGATACGTGTCTCTGCTGTCTATGGTGGAATGTCCAAGCTTGATCAGTTCAAAGAACTTAAGGCGGGCTGTGACATTGTTGTTGCCACTCCAGGGAGATTAATTGACATGTTAAAAATGAAGGCTGTGAATATGTCAAAGGCAACTTACTTGGTACTTGATGAGGCCGATCGAATGTTTGACCTGGGATTTGAGCCACAAATAAGGTCTATTGTTGGTCAGATTAGGCCAGATCGCCAGACCTTACTCTTTTCGGCTACAATGCCACGGAAGGTTGAAAAGTTAGCTAGGGAGATTCTCACGGATCCTGTAAGAGTTACAGTAGGGGAGGTGGGAATGGCCAATGAAGATATTACTCAAGTTGTTCAAGTAATTCCCTCAGATGCAGAGAAGTTGCCTTGGCTTCTTGAAAAGCTACCTGGAATGATTGATGAGGGTGATGTTCTTGTTTTTGCTTCTAAAAAAGCTACCGTGGATGAGATTGAATCACAACTGTCTCAGAAGGGGTTTAAAGTTGCAGCTCTTCATGGTGACAAAGATCAGGCTTCTCGGATGGAGATTTTGCAAAAATTTAAGTCTGGTATCTATCATGTTCTCATTGCAACTGATGTTGCTGCTCGTGGACTTGACATCAAATCAATTAAGTCAGTTGTGAACTTTGATATTGCAAGAGACATGGACATGCATGTGCATCGAATTGGTAGAACTGGTCGTGCTGGTGACAAAGATGGCATTGCATACACTCTTATCATTCAGAAAGAAGCCCGATTTGCTGGTGAATTAGTCAACAGTTTGATTGCTGCTGGTCAAAATGTCCCCATGGAACTTATGGATCTTGCTATGAAGGTAATTTCCGCATGATATTTCTTCTTTTATATTTGATGCTTTTCAAGGTAATTTACATACATGTTTAGACGCATTAGTACTGAGGTTGATTTGTCATCTTATGAAAGTTGACAGATATACTGCTAACCTTAGTCCAACATGTTAGACTTTTCATATGATATTTGTTCTTTTATATTTGATGCCTTTCTAGGTCATTTACTTACATATTTAGGTGCATTAGTATCATGGTGGTTTTCTTTGCAGCTTGAGAGTAGAAAGAAATAGAAAAAGGAGCCCTCATTTGCATGTTTCTGTCACCTCCTGGTATAACTTGCTAAATTGATAAAGCCATCTGAAAAGCTACATGATGTAAAAAGATTTTTTTTAGGTTAATGTGTAGATCTTAGTGAACAACCTCATTAGCATTGAAAAGCTAACAGTTGGAATTTTCTGCATAGATGAATTAGAGGAGCTTCTGGCGCTGTTGAATTTAAGGGGTTCTTGGTGCATATTCACTTCCTTTATAATCCTGCTTTTCCACTCTTGTTTCTTGATGTTCATTCTCCCTTTTTGCCTAATTGTCACTATTTAATTATGGTTTGAGTGACAACATCATGTGTTGCTTCTGTTACTTTCCATTTTGTGATGTACCCAAGATTATTGAGTGATGTTTACCATGTAAATCAATAGGATGGGAGATTCAGGTCCAAACGTGATGCAAGAAAAGGAGGTAAGCTTTTATCTATTTTGCATTTAACATGATTGAGAGTTACCAATATCTGGTGTGCTTGCAATTGCTTGCTTATTCGCCAAGTTCTTGGTGTGATTGAGGGTTAGCATATCCCATAATGTTCGTAATCTGAAAAATATTTTCTACAGTATATATATATATATATTTTCCTGTCCTGGGAAAAGATGTTGGACCTGAACTTTGTTTTGCAATTTTGCATCCTATGCTGAGTAGCAGCGTATAGGACTGTTCTATGAGAACATTTGTTTAGTCTAACTCTTGGCTGATTTGTTAAACCTCCAATGAGCTATTCCTGTGCAGGTGGGAAAAAGGGTAAAGGAAGAGGTGGAGGTGGTCGAGGTGTGCGTGGAGTTGATTTTGGTCTTGGTATTGGCTATAATCCAGAATCCAGTAGCACATCATCTCATGCTGCTCCAAGTCAATCTGCTGCAGTTAATACGAGGACAGGGGTGACGGCTCAGTTAAAGAACACTTTTGTTGCTGCTTCATCAAACTCTCAAAGTCCGAGTGTTTATGCCAACCGGAGGCCGGCATTACCTGGATTTGTTTCTGGTGGTTCAATCGGTGGAGAGATAAATAGAATTCAGGCAACCAGTTTGCCTGGTTTTGTGTCTGGTGGCTCAATTAGTGGAGATGCTAATAGAACACAGACGATCAGTCAAAACCCTGGAGGAAATTCTAGTCAGATCAGAGGAAGGTTGCATTTCTCAGTTCAACTGTCTTTTATCTCTATTTATTTTAGGTCAAGATTAATTTCAGTTTCAACGCTGACTATGTTATATATTTGCTTCTGTTTTTGCAGTTTCAGAGATAGGGGTAGAGAAAGGCGGAGGCCATCTGGTTGGGACCATTGATACCGCCCCCCCCGTATGGATGAGAACCTTTTTCTTCTAGGACGAGACTTTAAATCTCTGTACCATAATTTATACATAATGAATTCTTTAGTGTGTGTTGTTTACTAACTCTGTACGATTTCATATTTTAGTTCGCAAATAAAATTCTGATCTACTCCATATTCATAGTAATCAATATGATTTCCTTTCTCTGGGTGTGATCAATGGCGGGAAAATTAGAACTTTGGTCAGTAATTTTCTAGTACACTAGCCGTACTATCAATTTGTTTAGTGGATACATTGTAAATTTTATAGCGTAATTCAGTCATCTATTTTAATTGTGAAACATAGGACTTCTTTCATGTATTAGACCATGGGTGTCTTTAATACTTCATGATTTTAATTGTTTCCATGCCAACCCATCAATAACGTCTTTCTGTCGACTTTAAAACCTCTGAAAAGGGTGGTTTCTTGTTGGCAGGCAGATAAACAGACAGTAGGCTATATCATTTGGCGGCATGTTTTTCTCAACCTGACTCTTTTGGTATTTGTTTGACTCCCAGCTCACTCCTGTTGCAGCAAATTACATCTGATTAAGTTGGCCAAACTTATACTGCACTAACAAACTTGGCAGACAGGGGATTCGTATAGGGCAGATGAATTATATTACAATAGAAGCTTTTCTTATAAAGTACTGAAAATGAAGGCAATTTCAAGGCTAGTTCCTGATTAAAAAACAAAGTGCAATTATGCCTTCGGGCACTTCCCTGCATCTGTGTTTGGGGCAACTTGCCTTCTTCGATCTGCAATCGGACATATTTGAAGGCAGAGCTCCTTGAGCGTGCTATCTTCTTCGGGATGCGGAGGAAGAACCCCAAATTTAAACTGCCACATTAAGGTAATTACAAACATTCAAATTTCCTTTCACCTCTAAAAAACTCTACCAAGAACAATTTTAATAGACTGCTCAGCATCTAAGTAAGGGTCTAATTCTCAGATAATGTAAAAAACCTATATGCAGGCCCAAGAAGTAACAACGCCCCCATTCATTTCTCAATAATCAATGTAGTAAATGATCAAATATCGTCCATTGGGTTTTGGATTACCAGACAAGCTTCTTGTCAGCCGACATAGCTTTACGTGTCTCTATTTAACACAACCTAGCCTTGAACTCGAAACTTTTGGTTTTGGAATGATGAGTGCTACTCAGAAATGGCAACATTGAATTTCTTGGTTAAAAAGCTAAAATACTGTGGAACTCACAAGTATCGATCAATCATAGTGCAAATATATAATGTGCCTATAACAAAAAGCCAACAGAAGTGGGAATGGAACGTTGGGAAGGTTATTTTGGCCGGAAGTAGAAATCATTGAGACAGCAGGACTTGTGACAGAAAAATGTATCATGGTGTCGATCAGATTATTAGCAGTAAAAAGAGTCTAAATGACTCGTGGTTGGAGGCAAATTCCCATGTTAGCTCTGCAATGGAGAAATCTATTTATTTCATAAAGAATCTGAAAAACATAGACATGCAGAGAGCAGTGATAGGACATCACAACTTTTAACCCATCTAAGCGGACCTCTCCAGTTAACAGAAAGGGATGAAGGTTCGAAGGAAAGGGCAGGAAGATACCTGACAACTGTAATCTGTGAAGTTTGGTTCCATCAGCAAAGGGATTCCCATGTAGTCTTTGAAGAAAGTCTAGAAAATCGAATTATAATAAGTACCGAAGTACGCTAGATGCAGAGCTGATAATTAGTATTGAAGTGCGTTTAGTACTGGAAGACACAAAAACATTGAAAATAAGAAATTTAACATCAAGGATCATTTACCTGAGTTGGAAGTTTACATGTATTGACACAGATCCCAACACATTTGCTTTCTTCTAAATACTTGCATCTTTCTACGAAAACCTTCATCAAAGACCAACTAAACCAAATATTAGGTGCAGGACTACCTCTATTGACAATTAAATCATTAATTTGAAAACAAAATACTGGATCTCTTTTCTGGTTCATCATATATATTTAAAAGAGGCATTCGATCATTAGGTTATTAGCCTAACCATAAAATATTGGATGGAAGGAAGTTATGGACAAGTACCCCGCTCTGCCACGACGCTCCAGAAGGAAGATCAACAGAATTACCCGTGCAAGTGCCCATAAGCCACTGACAAGTGAGTGCAGTCACCCTCGCTGCAATTTTAAGATTTTTACTAACCCAAATATTAATCCTATAAAATTCCACACTAGAGTAAAATATAAAACTCACCAACCATTACAGCAGCCACTTCTCCTCTTCCTAACGGAGATATGAGCAATTTGTAGAGATCTAATAGAAGTGGAGGAAACAGAGACCTCAATATCCGAACCTGCATAATAATCTTACACATTAAAACTTATATATGGGAGCAAGTGTTAATTATATATTAAAAAAAAAAAACGCACAGCTGCATCTCTGGTATCATCATTACTTCTGCTCGTTGACATGAGGCAATTTGCTACCTCGATTAATCCCTCATATCCAGGCTTCTCAGAATCCCATCCCACCTCCTGTTATCGTCCTTAATTCATACCACACCAAAATTAAGAATAAAACAAAATTTTCGTCTAAGACAAATCAATCGGTTAATCTACGAATTAAACAGTTTACTGACCTTTACCATCTTGTTTCGAAACAAACTGAGGAACAAATCATCGAATAATCCGGGCTTGTATTCGGATCTTGCACCCGCATCTTCCACTTCTATCTGTAAAGAGTGGACGAGAAAGTTATTAAAGTTATTAAATAACTGTAAAAAGAAATTTGGAGCAATGAACCTTTTCTCGTCGAAGAGAAGAGCAAGGGACGCGATTATGGAGAACAGATTTGGGTGGAGAGTAACAGCGTGAAGGAGAGGAAGTGGAGATGGCCAGAGGACGAAGCAGAGCCAGTGGCTTCATTTTCAGCTCTGCTCCGCAGAATGTGGAACATGTAAAAAAAAAAATTAAAAAAGAAAAGAAAAGAAAAGAAAAAAGCAGCATGCTAATTCGAAAAACAAAAACGGTGCGTTCAGTAAATAAAAAACGACGATGTTTTGTAGACCACCAGATGACGTGGCATTTTGCAATTATTAGGTGAAAGGCGGAAACCCTAGCAAAACCTCATTTGCTGAAGCGGAGGGACATGGCGAAGAAGCATAACGGTCTCATATGGAGCGGATCGTCGTGGCTGGCGAGGCAGCTGTGCACGGTGGTGGAGGCTTTAGCCAAGGCTGATCCTCAAGCGGTTAGGACGGCAGGAAAACTGGGAAAGTTGTACAGCAGGTTGTCGGCACTAGGTGCGACGGGAGGAAGTGTCTCACAGACGTTAAATGAGTTCATAATGGAAGGGAAACCTGTGAGGAAAATGGCGCTGTCTCGTTGCCTTAAAGACCTTCGCAAGTATAAGAGGTTCGATCATGCTCTTGAGGTCCGCCCCGTTCTTCATATTTTATATTTGAGTAAATTATAAATTTGGTGTTTGAAATTTTTAATTTTTTCTATTTTAGTGTTAAAAATATTCTATAATTTAAATGATCTGTGATTACCCCGTAAAGATTCATATGGACGTAATATCAAATTTTATATATTATTTCAATTAATTATATACGGATACATACATTTTTTTACTCTAAATATATAATTTATTCATTTAAAATTTAAATTTTATTTTTATCATTACAAAATTTTAAATTTTAGATATATAATTAATTAAAATAATATATAAAAATCGGTATATGGCCAGATAAATATAACAAAATTTTGCTTGTTTAAATCAAAGAAAACACCACATTAAAAATAATTTCATTAATTCAGATATTAGATTGAACAAAAAGATTATCTAGACATCAAATAGAAAAAATTAAAAAATTCAGACATCAAATTTATAATTTACCCTTTATATTTTCACTTTGCTATAGTTTTTCATTCAGTACATTGGAGGTGTGTATATATATATATATATATATATATATAAAATTTTATGGAGTTAGTTAATACCAAACACACTCTACACAACCAATGTTTTTACTGTGCAATTTTGGTTTTATAAGCTATATACGTGTTATGTTTATCATGCTGCAGATAATGGAGTGGATGCAGAAGAGGAAGATGAATTTTTCCCATGCAGATTATGCAATAAAGCTAGATCTTATAGCGAAGACCAAAGGGGTAACTGCAGCTGAGGATTACTTCAGTGGTCTTCCACCATCTGAGAAAAATCAGTTTACTTATGGAGCTCTTTTGAACTGCTATTGCAAAAGTCTTGTGTCGGATAAGGCATTGGCTCTTTTTCAAAACATGGATGAAATGAATTTGATTTCAACTTCTTTACCTTTCAATAATCTCATGGCTATGCGTATGAGATTGGGCCAACCTGAGATGGTGCCTGCCTTAGTAGAAGAGATGAAGAAGAGGAAAATTTCCCCTTGTTCTTTCACTTATAATATATGGATGCAGAGCTATGGATGTTTCAATGATTTTGAGGGAGTAGAAAGAGTTCTAACTGAGATTGGAAAGGATGGTGAAGATAAGATCGAGTGGACTACGTACTGTAATCTGGCTACCATCTATCTCAAGGCCGGGCTCTTTGAGAAAACTGAATCAGCTCTTAAAAAGCTCGAGGCTAAGATGGGGTTTCAGAATCGTGAGGCTTACCATTTTCTGATTAGCATATATGCTGGTACTTCTAATCTGAGTGAGGTCAATCGGGTGTGGAATTCCTTGAAATCGAGTTTCAAATTGGTCACCAATTTGAGTTACCTTATCATGCTTCAGGCACTTGCTAAACTCAAAGATGTTGAGGGTGTAACAAAGTGTTTTAAGGAGTGGGAATCCAGCTGCACCAGTTATGATATGAGGTTAGCCAATGTTGCTATAAGAGTCTTCCTAGAGCATGACATGTTTGAAGAAGCTGAATTGGTCTTTGATGATGCGATTAAGAGGACTAAAGGACCTGTCTTCAGGGGTCGGGAGATGCTCATGGTTTCCTTCTTGAAGATCAGTCGGCTGGACTTGGCTTTGAAGCATCTGAGAGGAGCTTTTGCCGAAACTGAGAAGTCTGAGTGGCAACCACAACCGGAAACGGTGAGTGCATTTTTTGAATATTTTTGCAAAGAGAAAGATGTTGATGGCGCTGAGAAGCTCTGCAAGATCTTGAAGCATATTAAACACCTCGACTCCAATGCGTACACTTTGCTGCTAAAGACATACGTAGCTGCTGGCAAATTAGCTCCCGAGATGCGGCAGAGGTTAGAGGAAGATGATATTTATGTAAGTGATGAGCTTGAAAACTTGCTCGAAAGGGTCTGTCCGAAGTAGATTTAGCATGAAGTATCCAAATAAATATCCAACATCACGTCTAAGTTCGAAATTTTGTTTTGTTGTAAGCTAGTTGATATTATCGTTGATCCCTTTGATGTGCATCATTTTTTCCTTGACCATCAATCTTTTGGCAATTAACTTTGTGGAATCGTCAAGAAGAAAGAAAAGTAAGAACAAACGTATGAATCAGAAACAAGAAAAAGCTCTGAAGCATCAACAAATTAATTTTCATTTTTCAATATTTCAAAGATTACATCAGCCTGTTATGCAGAGTAAGTTTACACATGACCCAGCCTGAAGAAAAATCGCCAAAAATAGAAGTGATATCATTTGCTACACATGCTAAGACTTAAATAAATTGAACAGTTCCGTGTAGTTCTCCATCCCAGAGCAATGCCTTTAGTCTACAGGTCCCCGAATACACAATGTCCACATTACAAGTTTGGCATGAAAAATGCTGTGGAATGGAGGAATGATACAGTTGGAAAAGCTTTCAATCAACAGGGTAGCCTTCATATTTCCTGTTTCAGAGTCGCATCTTTGATCTCTATATGAGATTTAGGCTGATAATATTCATCTGTATCCACCTCTTCAATTTCCTGGGTAAATACATTGTTCAAGAACACAGTCAGCAACAACAAATACCCCACTCTTTAGAATAAATTAGTGCCAACATAATTTTGAGGGCAAGCTTATCCAATAGATATGAGATCCATAAGTTCAGGATAACAATAAATTATCCTGGCACCAGGTGCTATGGCTATATGTTCAAAATGCTGGTTTATATCTCTCTTCATTAGTGGAAACATAATGATGATACATGAAAATTGGAAAAAGATCATAGTAACCAGAAAGAAAAATAGTTATTCACCTGCACAACATCTTCTCCCTTGATAACCCTTCCGAAAACTATAAGCTTGCCTGTTAAATCAGGGATTGGTGCAGTCGTAATAAAAAGCTCAAATCCCTTGTCATCATGCTTTGTCTTAGAAGTTCCAAGCATGAATGCCTCATGTTTCAAACTGGTTGAAAACCAAATCCTACCTATAGTTAGAGCTCAAGATCACACTGAACAATTCGTAGAATGGAAAATAAGAAATATGATTCAGGCCAGCAACCTGGTATCAAGTTGACTGTGATGCTTCCCCTTCAAAGTCCAATCTTCTGCGTCCCCAAGACTATCAGCATCTCCTGCTTGAATCACATAATGCTTTATTACATGGCGAAAACGCATCCCCTTGAAGCGCCCCTTTTCACTGCAAAACAATTGCACGGTAATCCTTGAGGATGAGCAACATTTGAACAAGATTTCCTGTAAGCTGTTTTTAATGAAGCTGCTATACATAAATAAACTTCAGAAGAATTGCCATAAAAAATCTATTACGAGTATTCTTCTTCCAAAATTTCTTCTACATGATTCACCCATAATCAGATAGATTATATTAAGTCTGGAACATCAAATGCGAACTTGTGCTGTAAATCCTCATCAAAAGTTTAATTGATTCTAGTACATTTATAGATCAAACTGTTTCACTGGCAATTACTGGATGAAGTAATTGATTATGTACTAAGCACTCAGTAGAAGTAACATGAGACAACTACAACACTTACCTAGCTGTTCCACAACCACCTTGCAAACATACAAGAGAGGGAATTTTTTTGTTCTTGGAAAAAAAAAAAAAAAAAAAAACCTCAATCATCAGTTCTGCAAAGCAACTGCATGCTTGAATAGTGCCCCCATTTCCAACTAAAAAAGAGAGCTGATAGAATTGATCAGAAGAAGTGCTCATAACAAATAGACCAATCCATAAAGCCAAAAGATCAGAATTTCTATAGGATTTAGCATGTGATACAAATATAAGAGAAAAATGCTTGCATAAAATAATTATAGTCCTCCATTTAGTCTTTCCTAAGTACAAGCTTATTATTACCAATTCATAGAATATGAACTAGCCCTATGAGCTATATATGGATTCATGAACTAAAGCTAAAATAAATGGTTATTACTCACCACAAGTCAATGAACTTATCAACAACTTCAAAAGAACCATCCTTGAAAAGTTCCACTGTTATGTAGCCTTTTGACGTATTCAAAATCTAGTAATAAAATAACAAAACAACAATGTTACATGATGAATCAATCGAAATTGCATAAAAATAGACAATATGTAGCAACAACAAAACAAAATGGGTGGGTCAACTGAATTTCAATACCAATACAATGGTCCTGCAGCTAACTCCAAACTATGTGCTATGCACAACATATATTAGTGTAGATACTATCCTAAGCTAGTTGGCTGACCATCATTAAAAATGGCTTTAAAATAGGTGGCTAAAACCTCCAGCTATTAATAAAAATTTCTTTCAATATAGATGTATGTTTTGCAGAGTGTCACATCCAAGTAGACACCCTTCCAATGACAAATGAAACCATTATCTAATTGCATTTATTGGATTATCTCTTTCCATATTTTCCAATATAAATGTTTAAGAAGCATGCAAATCCAATCTAGTCAAAATAAGAATTGACATCGCTCATTAATGCCAATAACTAAATGAAAATATATGTTTCATAAATTCTACAAGGCAGTTTTGTACAACATTTCCTACAGAAAAATTGTGGATACTATAGCATTATCAGTATCTGTAGTAAGAAGAGGCAAGGCTGCATTGCTTTACTCTGGAAATGAGAATTCCATCCAATTCTTGCAACAAGATTTGACTTTAGGTGGAAATATCATTACTTTGATAAACAAGGAAATTTAAAAAATTAATGAAAATTTTACATTTGACTAGTGTCTTCAATTTAGGTGGAAATATCATCAATTGTTAAGTTTAAAATCTAAGATTACAACTGAATTCCATTTTAGTTATGTCAAATGAAAGTGGAATAGAATTCCCAGGATCTAGAAATCGATTTCCATTCCCATTCCATCCTCAAAGCGAACATAATGTGCCCTAACCCTAAGTATACAAGTGAAAAGCAAGTAATCCTGCATTGATGAATGCTACAACAAATTTATAGTTAAAAACTAACCATCCATAACAGACTGAATAACTCTAAACAATAGTAATTGCTCACCCAGGAAAAAGCTTTAGAAATAAAGCAAATAACAGGCATTAAAATGGAAAAAAAGCATACCACATATTTAGGGAGATTGGATTTCTTTGAACCCACAAATGCATGATCCACCTAATAACGCAGAAATAAAAGAGAGCCAGGGAAAATAAAAGTCTGATAAAGCAAATTTAAGCTCTTTAAAAAAACAAAAAAAAACTTTTGGGAAACATTAACATCAAGAGATAAATCTAAAGATATGATAATTTGCCTATAAATGCTCCTTGGCGTAACAGGAAAAAAAGACAAGACGCATAAGAAGAAATAATTAGGGTTGTGAATCGTGAATAATAAGATTCACCTCAAAGGAGGATGATTGGCCAGTTTGGGCCTGCATTCTTGACCTAAACAGGAGTAAGAATCAACCACAATAGTAACAAACGAATGACCAACATTATTACAATCCAAACTCAGAAAGAAAAAGGATTATCAAGTTCAAGAAAAATGAAAAGGAGCACGCAAACCTTAGGGACCAGTGCCTGTAGGTAGAATACAAGAAAAAGACGGACAAGAGAACAATCAAGGCGCATAGAAGAATAGTAATGGGACTTATTCGACTCGGCCCTTTCTTCTTTTTGCTCTGTTGCAATAGAGCTGCAGGTTTTATCCTCGCCATCTACACCACTCTAAATCCACCACCACCACAACCTGAAAAAATTCACTATTCAAAATTCTACGTCAATAGCTAACGCGACAAACATCTTTCGAGCTCTTACAACTAGAACTTTAAGATCTAAAAGATCTTCATGCTAAATAAAAGTGTAGGGTAGTGCACGAGTATTGAGAATCAGTATCACCTCTGGGATGGCTTTGTCAGTTGGCGGTTTCCGATCTTCGATTCAATTCGTTCTATCTTTTGATCGTTGTGTGGAAATCGATTATTTGATTTTTCAATTTTCTTCGATCTGTTTCGTCTAGTTTCCGGGAGCATTTATGGGTTTTCACATTGGGCCGGGCCAAGCCCAAGTTGATTATGTTTTTTGAGCCGGCAGGCTGTAACTAAACAATTCTCGTTTTATAGCGCCACCAGGCTGCAGCAAATCAATTCTCGTTTTACAGCGCCGCCAGGCTGCAGAATGGATTTTCCTCTTTTTTTTTTTTTTTTTCAATTCTGTAAACCTGATAGCATGAAATTTTTTACTGCCTCTAAACGATAATTTTTTTTATAGTGTATTTATAAGATATGAAAACAGAAATTAATAATTTTAATTTTAACTTATCTTCAAATTAAATAAATATATATAGTTTTTTTTTTTTTTTATCACTTAGCAGTGCAAACTGCGAAGAGATTTCTGCTGCCTAGTATGCAGCTAAATAGAATTAAATTCCCGACCGCATTGAGTTTGAAACGCACTCAGTGATTCGGTTCTCGCATCTTATCATGAGCAACCTAAAAATACTAAACCTACAACGAATACATTACAAGAAACAGAACAAAGTGGATAGCATAATTACATAAAGTGTAATGATTAAGGATAAAATAAAATAAAATGACCACATGTTATGTTTCTGAGAAAAGTATTTTCTGCTCATCATTAAAAAAAAAGAGAAGAATCTTCTCTTCTTTTTTTTTTTTTTCAAAATCATAAGAAGAAAACAACCAGCTTCTTTTCACGAAACGCTAGCAATGTTTGATTTGCAATCTTGTGTTTGGTGTCGTACATCCAAAAAAGCCCCCAGTGACGGCAACTCACAAAAACTCCACATCTTGTTCCTGTTGTTCGAGGACTACTGATGCAAGAGCAAGTCTATATAATGAAGATCTCAAGTCTATATGCAAGAGCAAGGCATCCTCTTCCACTGCTCTTCCTTAAGTTGAGCCAGTAAAACTGCTTCACAAAAAGCATGCGCTACTGGCATCTTGCTGCAGATCAGAAATACATCTATAAATTTTATGACCCAAGAAAGAATTGGATATCCATTGAAAGAGAGAAAAAAATACAGTTGCCAAGTAACAAGATATCATCATCACCAACCTCCCTCGAACAAAAGTCGTTGTGACAAAACCAATAGGTAATCGATAAGATTTTCTAGCAGCAGGATCTTCTGGTATCTGGAGCTCCCACTTACCAGAAGATTGCTCTTTGAAATATGACCTCACTGAAGATTGAGGAATCTGAAATCCTTTCTCATTACTTTCTGACCTGATCCCTAAATGGTAACATTTTTCCCATTATAAATTAAATGGTCTTTGCACTATACATACGAGAATAAATACACTTCATTAGTTGCAACACTTGAGAGATACTACAAGTATCCTTGAAAATTTGCAAAATATCCGTCTATCACTTTTGCTAATTCAAAATATAATTACCATCTAGAAGTAAGATCTCAAATTTAACAAGCAATCATCAATAAAAAAGTGTTTTGGAAGAGTACCTTGAGGTCCAAAGTGGCACATCACTAAAACAAGGTGCACATTCAACTGCTCCCTCTTCAAAAACACCTTTCTTGTATGCAAGGAGAAAAACTCTAACAAAACATAATTTACGATCATAAGTGATTTCATTGATAACATTTTCAAGGTGGCTAAGGTTGCTTTCATCCTTCAAAAACTCTTCAAGCCTCATCTTCCTGTTTGGAACTTGAGGAAAGAGAAGTAAACAATCACCGCCAATTTCATTCAAGAAATTAGTCAATACGCTGGATGTCCTTGGCACAATTCCATCAAAGTAGTTACCATCAACACCAATTGACATTCTGCAACTGTTCCCACATCTGGAGTTAGATGATAGATCACAAGAATTCATGTCTTTTGTACCAGAAATTCATGCACTTGTTACTGCAACACACCCATTGTCAACAGCTACACAGATATTATTCCATGGAGGTAGAATAGGCACTCTCAAGGGTTAGACAGCAGGATGTAGTTGTTCTGCCTTTTGGTCTGAGGCAACACTTTCAGTTGCCATAGAAGACAAGTATGCATTACAGTCAGGAAAGTCTCATGGAAAAAATGGCAACCTAACCTGCAAATGACAGAAAATTAAAACGCGCTTTTTGTAACCCAAAATTAAAAAAGTACCCACTTTTCAGGTAATATACTTCATTTGCAATCCATCGCTTCTCTTTAAGACCTATTGCATGAGCACCCTTGGAGATGAAAGGAATCCAAAAGACCGTGACCCAGCATAAGGGGATTATTATTGACCATCTGAAAAATAAGAAACACATACGAAGTGTTAATGAGGACATACAGCTCAATTTAACTAAGATGTTGCATGGTCTAGATGTAAGAGATCAAGGGAATTAAAAGAAAATCAAATAGATCAACTGAACCTTCAGATGTAAATCAACGAAAGAAAAGAAGCCTCACAAACTCTTGACAGCTAAAGTCTGCAGAGAACTTTTACACTTCAATTTTTCAGCTCTTCTTGTCCCAAACACAGAAATAAAGATATATTGGGCCATAAAATAAAGAAATAAATAGTTTTTTTAAGTTGTCCATGAGTTTTGTTCAGATGTAAAATGTGAAAAAGGGGTGGTCTTATATGTGCAAATCAAACAATGGCCAGACAAATTCTTCACAGTAAGCAGTGCCAATACCAACTTCCCCTCATATGCTTACCAACAAGTGCATAATTAAAGAGGACAAAGAAACAATATCACAAGAGTAAAAGCTGTCATAGAGATGAAGGATTTGAAATATGGATTTCTCATTCCTTCCTTTCTAATTTTAAGTAGGAATGGAGAAAGGCTGTCTGCTGAAAGAAAAAGTAAGATCATAACTGTAAAGGTGAGTTTTCATCATGCAGGTTGATATTTACTGCAATTACGAAACTTTACATGTAGTAGTTGCAGCCAGAAAAATGGTGCTTACAAAGACATAATTAAAAATTTCCAAGAATAGGTGAGAATTAATATGTGCAGTTAAGATGCTAAAGCACAAATTATAGCAATTAATGTAATTCAACTTACACTATCTATTAGATTAAACCTGTAAAAAGAATTACCCCATTAACGAGCCCATTTGGTTATTGTTTCTGAAAAGCACAAGAGGACAAGATTTTGAAAGCTGAACCTCAGTTGAAGTACTCAGCGTCCTGATCTTGGATTATCAAGGCAAACAAAATTCATATGCAAATGATGTTTTTCCAAGCAAAGAACATTCTCTTCCATTGGGGCACTTACTCTACAGCTAGCATCTCACAGATTTCTCTTGTCAAAGGAACTGCTATCTCCTTCAGGTTTTGAACATGGTGGCAAGAGTAATCCTTCACTCTTACCTAAACTTCTGGGAACAGTAACATCTTTTCCAGGTTTATCTATTGATGTATAATTTATAGTAGTAGAAGCTGTGACAGGAACATCTGCAGAACTTTCCTAAGAGACTACTCGAGGATCCCTAACAGTAAAAGATAAAATTGAACACGAAGAAATATTCTCCTCATTTTCAAGTATGGAATTGTTGAACTGCCAATTACGTTCTGCCACTTCAACATCATATTTTTTCAGTTGCCAAGAAGTCTTTAAATTGCTGCACACAAGTAAGCACCTTTAGCCATTGTTCACTTCTAATCTTGATCCAAAAGGATTTGATAGATATTAATGTCTTCGATTACTCACGAAGAAACCGGATGTAATATCTTTTGAAGTAGTAGAAATGCCTTTGATCCCATTACCTCTACTTTTGCAAGTTGACCTTCAAGTGAGAAACAATTGATCAAAATTCCAGTCCCATTCATCTGAAAAGTAAGATATAAAACTAAGAAAATAACATGTTAACAGAAACATAAAGGATACATTTTAACACAGCATTATATTCTTCAAACTCTCATGCAAAATTAATGTTCAGAACAGTAAACTACACTCTAGGGTCACATGATTTACAAATTAGAAAAATGGTTAAAAAAAAAAATAAAAATAAACTAAAAGAAGACAACAAATAAAAGTGGAAATATGAGTCACTCAACAAGCTTTGATTTCAAATGAAAAAGGATTCCTAAAAAAACACAGTTCTTTGAGGTCAAGACACCAAATGCAAACCAACTTAGTTATAAAAAGTTTAAATTAATATTTTCTTGCAAAAGCTAAAAGCAAATACCTGCTTCTGACAAGCAAATTTTAGAGCATCATATCCCTCATTAAATGCTGAAGCATGTATCCACACCCAAAGCTGGCGATACGAAGAACAAGATTCAGAACTTTTCAGCTCATTACATACATCAGAATTATGGGCACTAGCATTATCTCCATTCCAAATATGAGAAGGTGGCCACATATAAGTCACCAGAGTTATCATCTGAGAAACAGGCGCTCCAACCTGATGAAGCTGAAAAAAAAAAACAAGGAAGTTCATACCACATCCTTAGGTTGTCCTTCTACCAGAAAGGGAAAAAAAAAATTGCAGTTGAGTGTCCTACCATGGCAGTTCCATAACTAGCACCAGAAAGAATAGCATTAGCATTTTCCTCAAAAAGATCCAATGGAGAATGCTCCAACACCATCCTTAGTACTGACATCACAGAATCCTGAACATTACATATCATAATAAATCTTTTCAGACTGTAAATCCAGCATAGAGCAAAGAATAAAAAATGCAGCATATTGCATTATATAAAATAAAAACATTAATATACACATTTCACAATATGGATAACTAATCTTCATATATAAATAAAACAGGCAATACAAATTCATAACCAAAATTTTGTTAATCACAAATAAAAAATAAAAAAAATCAATGCCTGCCTCGGGACCCTCCAACTGCACAGCAGTATAATAGCCAGCATCGTGCACAACCGCTCCGTTTTTGTACCACTTCAATAAAGCTCTAGACCCCCTTCCTTTGCACAACAAGGTAAAAAAAAGAAAAAAAAAAGGTTATAAATCAAGAATTTGAAGGAGCATCTTTGGCATTGCGATTGAAAAAATTATATGATTTTGAGCAAAAATTGGAAATTTTTCAAAAAATTAATTTTCTTAAAAAAACTAAGATGTCAAGATTTTTCCAATGGCAACATTTTGCTCACAGAACTCATATTAAAAAATCTACTCCCTCAAAATCAGAATTTTTCAATAGCAATGCCAAACTCGTAAGAATGTTAAGTTGAAGTTACCTACCTGCCCTGTATAGCAAGAGGCAAGTGACAACCCCACAGCTTAGTCATGCTGAACCGTTTCGCATGCCAAACGTGAGTCCTCAGCCTCATCGTGCCATCGCCGGAAGTAGAGAAACCGCTTTCAAGATTCTTCCTATTACGCCGAACGTGGCGAGGAGGAAGCTTTTCTTTGTCTAGCTCCGACGCCGTATCATTGCTTTTATTAACTGCAACTCCTAATTTCCTCCTTTTTCTAAATCTTTTCTTGTTCTTCGTAGCTAGATTGTCATAGACGGTGGTTCTTCTTCTCTTGTTTCTTCGAGACGGGAAATCGTTTTCCAATCTGTTTGATACGATCGTGTGAAGTGTCTCGAGCTCTGGAGCGCGGGTTTCTGCGAATTTCTGCACGTTTATTTTTCGAGGCGGAGTTACAGAAATTTCAGCTCTTGTTTTGCTTCCACCACCCGCCATTGCGACTGTTAGCACCAATTGGTTAGGGTTGAGTTGGCCGCTGAGCATGAGCGAGCGCGGCAGCGGGAAACAGCTAACGGTATCTTCAAGACGTTGCTAGTCTGTCCTGAGCGTCTTTGCTTGTTCCAAACTATGTCCAGAACCGCACCGTTCAAAAATTGGTGGTAAAGAATCAGGTTGCTCTACCTGGAAACGGGCTAGACCATTTTTCAGGTTTGGGCTGGGCCTCCCGGATACAAAAGATCCTAACAAATCTGGTGCAAAATCGAATGACTTCGATTGCAGTGGACGCTAAATTAATTAAAAACATTTAACTTAAAAATTTAAACCTTTAGGTTATGCGTTTTAATTAGAAAGGATGATAAAATATAAATAAAAATAGAAAAAAAAGTACTCTCATCTATTAATAAAAGTAACTTCATTGAATAATTAAGTTTTTTTTTAATTTTTGATGCTTAATATATGAACACCTGCAACAAATTAAGGCTTTTTTTTTTTTTTTTTATGCTTGATATATGACTTTAAATGCCACACTTGCAACAAAGAACAACGCAGATCACTTAATAATTGAATGATAAAGTTGTTTTTTATGCCGCGAATTGATATAACCTCTCGGCATTACTCATTTATTGTTCCACGGGCTCTTCACAAACAAAAGGCTTCATATCTCACCAATAAGCATATGCATTATACAAAATCTACCAAGAATGACAAAACGACTAATCTTCTTACAAAAGGTATAATATACGAACAATTAAATTGCAATAAAGAAGGTAATGATGTGGTAGTGATCTAAGTACAAAACTAAGAAGTACAACCCACACGCAATAGTACAACCTCAGACCCATACTGCTGACCTAAAGGTTCGCCACGGGCGTATAAGGGTCACTCGTAGCTCTAACAACTCTATACGCCACAAAAATAGAGAGGCATATAGACACTACTGAAAATAGAAGAGCAAAGGCACTGGCAACATCTCCTGAGCTACCAGGTGATGATGCGGCTACTGTTGAACTGCCAGGCGAGAAATCTAAGGGCATCCAATCACAGTTTACAGAATAGTGACCAGATCCGTACCATGGATTCCCATCAACTGGATACCAGAATGCAACAGCCATCTTGCTAGATCCACTGATTGTGAACTGAGCATCCTGCAGAAATTAGAGAAATTCCTTCAATGTCTACTGCAACAGCAAAGGTAATCCTTCCAACTAAAGTTATCTAAATACACCATCGCACAAACACAGAATATAACTTCTGGTAACATGTCCATTCCATTATAGAACAAAAATTAATTGTAGAAATGGAGCAAGAAAGCTCAATTATGATTGCAGCAAAAGTTTACAAACCAAATTACAGATATCCTGTGAGAGAGCATCACAGTAATACTACTATCACTCCATAATAACAGCGAACCAACATCATGCATATGGCAGCAGACCTGCTAATTATTATCCAAAATGCATAATATACTCTCCTCAATAAGCAAGCAAGTGAGCAACTGTTGGTGCATGTAATTCTCAAAAATGGACTAAAACATCAATCACTAATGCACAAACTAAACTTTTAATATCTTTGAGTAACCAGAGTAGCCAAAAATCCTAATACAGCAGATAAGTTACTAACCTGCTGGAGTCGATCCATGGTTCTTAAAGGCCTAGAGAATTCAAAAAAGTAAGTGCCCTTTTGACCATCTGAAGCATAAGGACTGTCTTCCTCTACAAAACCTGAGAAAAATATTGGAAGATCAATAACATGGAGAAGCAAGATGCACACTTGAAAGCACAAACAAAAACCTAAAAACATACCGAACATTAAAAAACCTAAGTGAAATGTCCATGCCCGGCTGTCCTACGGTTGAATGTACTTTGGATAAAGTTTCATATAAATAAAGTAAACCCATTTGGTCTTGTGCTTTTTTAGTGCCCCACTGCCCTTTTATCAAACCATTGCACTTTGGACACACAAGACACTTAATACCATTAATCACACAAAATAGAAGCATTTTCATTGGTTATTGTAAAAAGCCTACTGATCCAAAAAATCCAAAACTGGTTGCAATTTTACCCACAAGTTACAACAATGTTAATTGAGTCACAATTTCAAAAATTAGTTGCAATTTTAACCCATTAACCAAAAATTAATCAAGATCAAAAAAGACAACTAGATTTTATGATAAAGTGGAAAGGTAGGGGAGAGAGAGAGGGAGAGGAAAAAGGGGGCAGAAAGAAAAAAAATCCACAACATCATAAAATATGAATTTTTTTTAATTTCAATTTTCATAAATTTTGTCAATGGGATAAATTTGCAACTAATTTTTTAAAATGGGATTCAATTGACACTGTTGTAACTTGTGGATAAGCTTGCAAAATTGCAACAAATTTCATATTTTTTTGCATCATTAAACCATTGTAAGATACAATTACAAAAAGAAAACTTTTGACATAGCATGAAATTGAATATATGTGGAGTGTGTTCCGATGTCATGTATATAAGCCACTTGGTTGTTTGCCCTTTTCATGTAGATCATTCCTTTTTTCAATTGTACGAGGAAAATTGTTATCCTTCCTGCTGCAACCAAACTACAGTTGGTCACAAATGAATATTACTATCCTCAAACGAAAGTTACCTGATTGAACATTGAAGGCAGTGTGCCACCATGCGCCTTTCCAGTTATTCTGTGCACTAGAATCATTTCCTGAAATGGGAAAGGATAAGTGGTTAATAGTTTGATTATTTAAAGAAAAGTATAAATAAGCAAAAGGAGCAGGAAAATATATTAACTTGATACGACCATAATGACTGTGGATTGGTTTTATAATAAGTTCAACCCTAAGAAATAAATGAATTTTGTGCAAAAAAGAATTGAAGGAATTAAAAGAATGAGTGCCATCTATTCTTTACAAACTTACCCTGCTCTTTTCAGAAAAAGGCTGTTTCTGCAACTCAAATCTACTTTCTCCTCATAAAGGAGTAACCTTGCAGTTAAGCTAAAATATAATTCATATTCAGCCAACCTCAAAAATTTTATATCAAGCAATTTCAATTTCAAGCTAGCCCAAACCAATCCACAGTAGTGGTACTATGCCTAGGGATAGAATACAGGAAATCAATGAAATAAAAATCAACCATTGATTCTTGCACATAACACGTGTAAAAAAATATTTGCCCAGTCTTTGCAATGTGCTTTTGAGGAGCAAGGTGCTCGCTATTGAATTGCATTTCAAAGAAATCAATATGGAAATTGTGCTATAATTGATTCAGAAAACGCCAAAATCACTGCAAGTTAGATAGATTACTTATCATCTCTTTTACTTTTGTGTTATAGGTCCTTATTTGAACAAGTGTCAGTCAATTTTTAATGTTCTACCCAAAATAATAAATCTGACCTTAAATAAGAACCAAGAAATTTGATAGGTTGGAAGAGGAAGATATCTGTTATTGAGCTGCCTGAAGAACCATATGATAAACAATTGAAGGCAAGTGAGAAAATGATGAAGGTTTTAAAAACAGGGCAATGGCAGCAAGAATAGTGAATGTCATTGAATGAAAGGAGTATAATAACCTTATTAGGAACTTTTCTAGCAAATTGGTGGGAAGTATTTAAAATTCATAAGATAGTACTAAAACATTTAAAAATGCATTATGTGGATGTTTGGATATCCCTAAATAATGTTTTGACTTTAGGTAACAAGTTATAAATATATCAAGATCTTAGTGAAGTGCTTGGGGTAAATGCCAATATATATAAAAAGCAAGCTTTGACTTCTAGGAACACATCATCAATCATTCAATTGTGTACCACCTTCATGGTGCTCCTTTTTCTTTAATGCCTTATCCTACTTTATTTTGCTTCTCAAAATGTAGTCCTATCATTTTCTGATTATATAAATATGTCCCATTTCTGATTAAAAAAAAGTAGGATAACTTAATGCAAGAGATACCTGAAGGACCAATTCCATCAACGTATTTACAGTGTGGATTCCATGCATAAAGATCAACAAGATGGCCAAACCTAAGCACAACAAGAATGACAAAAATTAAATAAATAACTAAGCAGATTATACAAGTATCCAAAACCAGAAACGTTCCATCATTCTGATAGCCAAGAAGTTAATGTGGTATCACCTGTCACCACCATTTCCATCTCTATTGTCTATTGGATTCCCACCATAAAGCCGCCCTGGAATAGCATTTCCAATTGAGAAGTGCATAATGTCAACTTCATGGCCTTTGCAAGTTTTGCTGGTGCAGGTATTCATCCCTTCCTTACAACCACCCATCTATCAAAACAAGTTTTCTCAGATAAATGAAAAGACAGTGAACATGAACACCACATTACAACAACAAAAGCACAACAACCTCCGCAACTACTTACACTGTGATAGGTAGCGTGATCACCAATTGGAAACATGAGGGCCACAGATGAGCATTTATTGTTATTGCTGCAGAAAATAAAATAAGTTCAATCCAATAAAATTCCCCCATGATTAATCAGACTGAACACGCATCTCCTTAATCACGCCAAAAGTATGAACTGACATATTATACATGCAAGAGTTTAATGTGATCATGACCAAATAAAATCTCCATCCACAAAGAAATTAGACAACAAAACTTTGCACAATAAAGCAAACACAAATAATTTCCCTTAAAAGCAAATCTTAGTATGCCGTTGTGGGTATCCCGTTACATCCATTTATAGACAAGACAGGATAGCAATTCACTTTTAGCAGCAACGTTCTTCATCTAAACACTGAGCAATAGCATAATGAGATTATATTTTCAGTTTCGAAACCTACCCTTTCGCATAGGCATAGGCCCCATCAACTTGCAGCAAAAAGAACACATCTTTACCATCATGCAAGGCCTATAAAAACAAAACCCCAAGCAATAAAGTGTCAAAGACAAATTTAACACTGGATCCGTACAGCACAATCTATGTCCATATTTTATTTTATTTTATTTTTTTCTTTCAAATCGAAACATACCTTAACGGTCATTTTTCCACCTTTGTACTCTTTATCTTCATCGGGGTCAAGAGCAGGACGGAGAGAGAACTCGAAGCCGTCAATGTCCTTCCAATCGTCGGCGTGGCCATCAAGGGTGATGATACCTGGTCTGAACTCGGCTTGCACTCGGATCCCCGCATCCGACTCGCAGCTCCAGTCACCCGATTCCTGGTGCGAGCTGGCCCACCCGATCAAAATGGAGCTCAAAAACAACAGTACCAAATGGTCTCGAAGCATTGCAAGGGATGGTGAAGAAGTTTCGTAGGGGTTTGGTTTGGCTGATATTAGCCTGCATTCCTTCGGCCGACTCCAGCTTGTAGAATAAATTTAATCCTTGACTTTGGACTGGTTCTAAAAAAAAAAAGGACTAATCTTTGGGAAAATAGTTATTTTGTACTAATCTCTCAGCGTTGTACTACTCTGGACAGCGAAACATGGATTCACTGGCCCTACCATAGACTCCGTTATATAATCGCTGGTGGGAAAATACTTTGCTCCGCATAGTAAAATGAGATAAATATTATTTGGGAATGCATATATTGTGAAATATAATTATAATAATCAAATTTTAAAAGTCATTTAAGATCTCACATTCAATAATAAAAATATCTACGTGGATTATATAAATTAATATATTTTTATAAAATTATTATCATTTTGTAAAAAAGTATATTTTATATTTAATTCATGGATGTGTATGTATTATATTAATTAAAAATTTTAATTTTAAAAAAATTTAATTTTTTATTTTTTAATTATTATTTATATAATTAAAAATTATACTTAAATAATAATTAAAACTTATTATTATTATTTATATAATAATTAAAACTTATTATTATTTATAATATATTATTATTATTAATAAAATAAAATAATAATTAATTAATATAATTAAATTAAAAATAATAATAATTTTTAATACAAAAATCAGAAAATTCATATTTTTTTATTGACTTTTTATTTTTTAGTTTTCTTATTATATAAAATTAAATATTTAATTATTATAAATGTGAATAATTTGTTATATTATTAAGATTTTTAAATTATTTTTATATGAGAAACTTCATATATTATTAAATATTTTATATAAAAATTTCATATATTATTAAATATTTTATATTTTATTTTGATTACTTAAGAAAATTAAATACTCAATTATTAATTTACTTGTCGCATGGTAAAATAAATACATATTATATTATCACTTATTAAAAAATATTATATTGCTAATATAATTATTTGATAAATAAAAAATACACACTTAAAATTTAGTTTGAGACTAAAATTAATTTATATTGCTTTAGGTAATTATAATTTCATATGTTATTTAAATCTATTTTAAAATATTAAAAAATTTTAATTATGATGTTTTGTATAAAATTTTTATTCACTTATATGTTAAAGTATTAATTTGATAAATTTAAATTTTTATCTTAAATAAATAATTAACTGAAAAATAATAATTATTTATTTAAAATTAAATTTGAAATTAAAATTAATTATATATTGGTAATCAATAATCCACTTGTTGCACATAGTATGATTAAATATATTTTTTAAAATATAACTTAAAATATTATTATATAAATAAATAATATTCTTT
>CATIWR010157416.1:0-20876 GCA_949677035.1 Omphalea diandra
CTTAATGGAACTAAGGACACTAATCATTTTATGCTCAATTGGTTTCGTTTTAATTATTTTTTATTTAAAAAACTAATAATTTATTAATAAGTTCAAACTAGATCTCTTAATCAATTAGGTGTCTGTCCGCTTTGTCAAAAATCCAGTGACGTAATGGAAAATTACCAGAAGAAAATGGAAGAGCTAGCCAAAACCCCAATGCGACTAATTCTCAAGTACTTAGCCGTATCTCTACAAGAAAAGAAATGGGTTGATTCCTATGCACCCAGCACAGCTCTACAGCTCAACTCGTATCCAGTCTGGCCAGACCCCGATCGAGCCACGGGACTAGCCCCTCATACATTCCCTCTTGACCATCCTGCGCCAGAGCACCATAAGTGGCCTGCAAGTATTGAAAGGAGTAGGATGGGTTTCAGTACAGCCAACAAGTGTTGCATTTGTAGTTAACATTGGTGATCTGTTGCATATCATATCAAATGCTAAGTTTTCTAATGTTCATCGTGCGGTCATGAAAGAACCTAAACAACGCCTATCTTTGCTTTCTTCTACAGCCTGCCTAGTGATTTCCATGTCTCTCCTTTTTGGTTTGGGGTCTGCACAGTTTCCACTTTACCGGTCTATGTCGGTGGCTGAATATTTTGGATTGAAGGCCAAGTATTTTGATAAAGCCCTTTCTTTGATTAGAATTTAAGTGGACAAAGAAGAAATTAAAGGGTTGTGTGTGTTGACGGATAATGTTTATCACATATACTGTTGTATTATCCCGTCGTCTACACAAATTTTGTTTTTCTATTTTCTGTTTTATATCTTGTTTGTTTTGAAATAAATTGGCTAAAGAAGCGTAGTTTTTGGAAATATTTATTTTTTGAATGTGTTTCATACTTTCTTTTAATTTTTTTTAACTTCCTGAATATAGATAATGTAATTTGTTGAATCAGAGTTTTTTTTTTTTGAAGAAATTGAAAGAGAGTTAATAAATGCAATTTCACTTAAAAAGTGGATAGATAATTTAAAATAATTTATAATTATTTTCTTAAATAAATGCATTTAACATGATAAAAATATTTATATTAATAAATATGAGATAACATAATATTTAATAATATACTCAATTTCTTTAGTAAATTAACCAAACATGAAGTTGATATACTTTTTTAAAAAAATATTAATCAAATGCATAGAACCTTCATTTCCTTTAACTTTATGAAAAAAATATCATTTTCAGGCCTAAAAATGATTTTTTTTTTTGAACAAAATGAGTCCTTGTAGAACGTAACCATTTTTTTTCCCTTCAAAATCCCCATTTACCTGAGTGTGTGTACAGAAAGTAAGCATTTTAGAGAAATAGTAACATATATACTCTTCAAAATCCCTAATTACCTTAGTGTGTGTAGAGAAAATTGATATTTTTGTATTTTATGTTTTCCTTTGTAGAAAGTAAGCATTTTTTTCCTTCATTTTTTGCTTAGTAAGTATCCATAGAATATGAGGAGATAGATATATTCATATCAATCTAAAGATAAAATTATTGAGTAAACTTTAAAAACCTTTTTATAACATTAGTAAAAGAAAAAGAAAAACCCATATAATAAGAGAGATAGGTATTGTAAATTAAATTGAATATTTATGTATATTAAGTTTAATGCCATCCCAAAAAATTCTCAAGTTCTGCTTTGTTTATAAAAATGTGAATAATAAATCCACTTACTTATCAAGATAAAAAAAACTCTAGTCATTTTTCTCTTTATCTTTTCTCTCGAAACTCTTTTTTCTTTGTCCATCTTTTAGGGTTACCATCCTTTATTTGCTTACTCCTTTATCTAGTTTCCATTTCAATAAATACAAATTTGTATATTTTACTTGTTTCTTTTGAAAGTTTGATGAGAGTTTTTAGTTTTTCTTTTATAGAAGTGTGGTTCCTCTTACATGAAAGTCATTATTATCCCTTTATGGCATTGATTTATAATCTTATTAAAGCAATCGATATATTTTTTATAATAATTCAACTGGACTCATTTAAAGACAAGAATGTCGAGTTGTGACTTAGTGTAGTTATCGAGTGGAGTGTGTTTCCTACAATTCTACAAAGTTCATTGCTCTATTAACATGGTTGTGTTTTTATAAGAAAAGATCTTCACTTCTTGGATCAGTTTCAACTTACTTGGTGCCAATACAATTTGTTATGAACTGTAAACTTTAATTTTTTTTATATATATATTGATAGTATTGTATTTGATATTTCATGAGTGAGAATTATTCTCTTTCATCTAAAAAATGTGCATAATGGGATGACTCATTAAATTCAATTGCTTTTAAATTAATGGATAAAAGATAGGATTTTAACTTTCAACTTCTAAAACAAGGATGATAATTTATACTTTGTTTATGGGTGTCTTACTCAAATAATATTAGATCAAATTAATTAAAGCATGAATGAACTAGATAATGAATATAATTAAACTCATATTTGAAAAAATAGCATTAAATTTAGATAAGATATATATAGTGTAGTACCCTAACTGTACTCTACTTAAATTATCAAGTTTTATTCATGTTCGAATTCATATCTATATTTGTGTCTTTTATATAGAGAGAGAGACAAATACATATATATACCCTAATCAATATAAATAATTATATTATTTTTAATAATTTCTCTTTAAGTTAGATGCATAATTATAGTTGTATGTTATTGTGAAAGACATGCCTGGGCCATTAGGCACATGCCATTGAAACTTAGACCTTAAAAGGTGCGCACCTTTGCTCTTCTAGGCCTAAGCGCAGAAAAGGCCTATCTTTGTAATAGTTTGATTTTTTTTATATTTTTTATTTAAGTATTTTATGATCTAAACTATCCATTTTAAATTTTAGAATAGTTTGCTACAGGCTTACCCATACTTAATAATCTCAAAAAAAAGAAAAAAAAAAGAAAAATGATGATTCGGGTAAAAGAAACATAATAGCCATCAAATAAGAAATGAGAGGAAAATTGTTTATCTTAGTACTTACAGATAAGGAAAAAAATTGATTTTGAAATGATAAAATAATTAAAAAAGAAAAAATTAATTTCGAAAAAGAAGAATGTGATTATATTGATTTTGATGTTGGGGGCTGATGTTCACAATTAGTAGGATTTTATTAATTATAGTTTCATGGAAGATGTTTTAAGAATTATAATTACAGGACAACAGTTATAGTTTTATGTCTCTTGAATGTATTATTATTATTTCTTGGACATGTTAAGTTTATAATTTTATGTATGTATTGTGTTTTGAGTTTTATTAGCTTTATTTTATGATTTTTTTTTATTTTTAATTTTTATAAGACATATATTTATTCTTTGGATCTAGACTCCAGAAATCCTTTGCGTTTTAATACGCTTGCCTTTAGTAACTATGCTAGGGGTTATGTAATAAAATTTATTCATTATGATGTATTTAATATATTGAAGTTAGAGTATTCGAAAAATTTTAAATTATTTTAAATTTTCTTTTAATATTTCAATAGTTTTTTATTTTAATTTTTTATTTAATAGTCATTTTGAATAAAATATCTATTATTTTGATTAAATGTGATTATAAATAAATAATTATATATTTTAATTAACACAATATTTTAAAAATATGTTTATAATTATTTGACTAATGAGTTGCTTGCAAATTATCCGAAACCCTATAGTATGAGATAGGATTCAATACTTTAGTGATTTAATTTGTACCTTTCCCCCCATTGGGCTATTGCTATGCCTTGTTTAATCGCCAATGAGTCATATAACCTCATTTCATCCTTTTCTTCTAAGCAAATTTCTTTTATTGTACGAATATTAATATATGCTACATATACAGTGGCTGAAAAATGCGTGAGTAACCTCCTCGTAAGAATAAATTATACTAATTGAATACTAAAATAATTATATACTTATATACTCCACCCCACATTTTAAAAATTTTTTTTTATTCTTCATTTGATTTTACATTATTTTTAAAAGATTTAACAATATTAAATTATAATATATATATATATATATATATATATATATATATATATATTGTGCTATTGATTCATATATATTAAATTCTTAAATTTTTATTTTTTATTGCATTAATAATTATATAATATCAAAAATAAAATTGATGACAAATTTATTAATGACAGTTAAAAAATTATTAGAAAGTTACATTGCTAGTCACAAGATTAAAATTTCTTATTTTCTACGTCTATGTTTACAAGTTTCTTATTAATTTCATTTTTTTGAATCATTAAAATCCTTAATGCAATAAAACAAATTTTAAAGGCTCAATATATATAAATTAAAGTATCTGAAATCAATAGCATAATCACGTAAAATTCAAGACTCTCAAAAAGAGTTTTGCCAAAGCCGAAAGATGAAAAAGAAGACGGTGTTCTTCAGTCAATAAAATTTCAATTTGGAATTCTGAGTCAAAAAGTCAACAATATGGGATTGATTGATTCCACTAACAATGCATAGAACGTATGACTTCACATGAGGTAGCAGAGTTGTTTCAGACAGATCTTTGGCTCCGAAATCTCTCATTCCTTTGCACATTCCTCCTACAAATTGAGAGCTCCATTAACATTAACATTTATTAAGTGAAGCCATAGCTGAGTTACGCATATTCCAAATTTTTCCCGCAGAAACTTCAAGGCAATGGCCACAATGCCCTCTCCACAACTAAATAAGGCCAATTCTTCCTTAACAATTACCAGGAATGTAGATTAAACGGAGAATAGAATATGAAACAATTTTACCCTTTGAGAAGTGTGTATGTACATGAATTCTGATGGTGTATAGAACACTTTGTTTTAAATATTCATTTATAGAGTACTATGCACTGCTTTTGTTGCCGAAATACCATCATGTACAGTGACGAATGATAAAAACAAGGACTACCTGAAGAGCTTTAAAGATAGAATAGCACCGCCTGTGCTCTGCCTTTGCTGCAACATACCTCTTCTTCAAAGCATCACAAGCCTTCTGCTCTTCCTGAGGCCCAACTTGCACCTTTTGCAGCTTCTGAAAGATGGATCAGCAGCAATTACTGCCACAAACAATTTAAAGTATAGAAAGAACAAACAGCAGTTTAATTGAACTGCCATCTCCTACATCTTTCATGCTAAAATGTATACTTATGACGTCGACAATAATAAACCTCATACGAGAGATTCAGTCCAGTTTGCCGCATTTTAACAAGCATGGAGTTCATAGACTGAGCCTTCTACAACCATATTTGTCAAAAGTAAGTGGATGGTATCAAAACGTGCAGAACTAATCCATAATGAAACAATCAACTAGAAAGTAGGTATCTGTTTCTTATTATTAATTATTATTTTCTTTGGAAATCGGCATTATCTGACCACTGCATGTGGTATCTAATCCTAAGGATTCTACAAGATCAGAATACCTGCTCGCTGCCCTTTACAATCCCTTCCTTGGAATTGATCAACTTCATTCAACCATCAGTACTTGTAATGGCATCCTGAAACTGTAACAGCACAGGCAAAGCATGTTTGCATCAGTGAGAATTAATTAGTCAAGGACAATCATGTATACACACATTCTAGTGTTGAAACCAGGTTTCCCAAACTATCTTATTTTAGGCTTCAGCGTCTAAAGGGAATTTCTAATCAGGATCCAGTCTTTAGTAGAATGAACAGTTGAAGTGAGTTTATGCAATTTAAAGGGATTGTTACCCCACTTTATCTTATGTCATCATCAAACTACAACAAATTATACAATTATTTCCAGTTACAAACCACGTAAGTCAGATTGCACAGACAAATTGCACAGACAAATTAGCAAGAAAATCAAATCTTAAATAAGAGCACAGCCACGAGATAATGAGGGAAGAAAATAAAAAAGATATTAGCAAGTGATTATCACAATGCATCCCGTGGCAGAACCTCATCCATAAAAGGAGATTCTAAAGAAAAATTCAAGCATGCTTTCAATTTGAATTATACCTTTGAACTGATTGAGTTCAACAAGGAGGGTTCCTTTATCATTAGTTCCTTAATCTCCAAAAGAGCATTATAGGTTGCATAATATTTGCGGGTTTGACGGTGCTTTCCTGGTCATTGGCAAAGTGAGAATACAAGGTCTCATTATTAAGGGAGCTAAAATATCCCAAGATAGATTCAGCAAGAAGATCAAACATAAGGCCAATAAACCACACATGGCGTCTGAAACCTGAATATGAACATTCAACTCTGACAACCGACATTCATACCTGAAAATAAAGCATCATATGAGTACCAAATCACGCAGTTAAATTAGAGAGCAAGCATGCATGTATTTGAATGTCAGCATTGCCTCACTCTTGGTCAATTAATTACAATGTAAGACAGATTGAAATGAAGCCCAACCTTATAACAAGTATGAGGCCTGATATGCATGACTACCTATGGCCAATTCATGTAAATTACTGCCAGGTGGAAATGTGCTAGTCCCCACTTCCATATCTCTGCTAAAACAGAAAAAAATAAAATAAAAAAGAGCATAACAACCTCTTTAAATGTGAGAATACCAAAAATTGGGTGGAGAAATTTTAACAGATTTAGGAGCGACATATCTATTCCCCTCCATGCACCCAAACCCCACTACCAGCAATGCATTTTCATATCCAAAAGATGCAACTTCTAAAGAAACTGAGCAACTGGATGACGAGATCTGATGTCACTAAGAAATGGAAAAATTTTGTGATAACTTCAACTGTTATGGTTAATGTGATGAAAAATTGTGATACGAAGTGGTCAGCAGCTTAGAGCATCAACTTCATGGCAATACCAAGACGAAAAGGAAATCAAAAACAATATGGAGCTCGAAAGAGAAAACGAGATAGGATTGTTAAGGTTGCATTTCACCAAGCATATCCAAGGATGTATGCTTTGACATTCATAGCTCTACATTCCGCAAAAACAAAACATAATCACTTTTCATAAAGGTCATAGCGCTGTTCAAGTATTAAACACTACCATTTCAAAAATACCATAAAAATAGCAGTAAAAAACAATTCCTAACTAAAACTACAACGTTTCCATAACAATTCAATCAAGTAGACGCATCATTCATAATTAACAAGGAAAAACACGAAAAAAAAAAAAATAATACTCATATGACAAACTATCCAAAAAAAAAGGGAAAACTTTATACTGGGTTAAAAATTCAAAATGTTAGCCTTATTAAAGCAAACATACTGGATCAATTCTGATTGGATTGGAATCTCATCAAAATGCCGCTTCAAAGCCACTGCCGCGCTTAATCTTGCTGCTAATTCCTACCACCAAAACATTATCATAATCATCCAAAACAAACGAATTATAACACAAACACCAAAAAAAAAATCACCTTTTTAGCAGAATTCAGCTTCTCCAATGACTGCCAAAATTCCATCAATATAATCACACAAAGTCTCACTATCACAAGCATTCGCCAATTTTCCCTCCAATTCATCAACCTCAGCTTGCAATTGAGATCTCTTGAATTGCAAAACGGATTCTTGCCTTTCTAAAACCTTTAGAGATTCCAAAAGCGCAACTAATTTCTGCACCGCGCCATTACCGCCTCCCTTATCGTTGATTCTTTCTTGTAATCGCTGCAAATCGGCCACAAAACTCTCCTTTTTCTCCTTCTATAGATTAAGAACCAAAAACTATAATTAAATCTCTTAATCATTAATCGTATTTAACAAAACAACAGTTAGTAACCTGTTTATCCAATTCGGAACTCAATTCCTGCATAGAAGCTGAGTGGTCAGTGGAAGAATAGAGCGTGGTGTGTGCTTCTTGCAGTTGTGGAAACGCCATTTGATCGCAGATATGTGGTTTTCGCCGCGAACTGATATCCACCGTCGGCTTTGCTAAGATGGCCGTAATGCGTAATAATAATTTTATTATTTTTATTTTTTTAGATAGAAAAAATTTATATATATATAATATTACATTTACATATAATTATTTTTGTTTAATGTATACTAAATATAGGTAAATCTATTCTTCTTTTTATTTATTTATTTTTATTTAATGTATACTAAATATAATTATTTATTTATTTTTTATTTAGTTTTGATAAATATGATTTTTTTCCCTTTTCAAATTTATAAACGAATTCAATATTCTTACATTGAGAAAATAGATAAAAGTTATATGCTTTAAAATGTTAATGTTCATTAAAATGAACAGCTTAATATAAGCATTTCTTTGGCTACTAATCAGCAGTTCTTTCTACCCAATTTTAATAATCATAGTCACTATTGATGTTATATAAAGAATTTAACAATTTAAAATTAATTACATGTATAAAATAATTAATGGATTATTATAAATATTCAAATCTTGAACACAGTAACTTAATAAAAATAGAATCAAATTTGAAACTAAGAGATTTTAGAATATGAAAACGTCAACAGGTTTGTTGCAACAATTAGAGTTACAAATGAATCAAATGTTCGTGAACAATTCAAAGGCTCGACTCGATAAAAATTCATTTCAATTTATTATTTAATAAATAAATAATAATCAGATTCAATTTTCAAGCTTCTTTAATGAAAGAGTTAAATTTAAACAAAAGCATGTTCAACTGGTTTAAACTCATGAATCACTTATTTATAAATCCTAATGAACTCATTTAATAGGCTCAATTAAACACTCAAAAATATGGTCTTTTAAATAACTTGATTAGATTGAATAACTTTGTTTAAACTTAATTATTTATATTTTTCAATTTTTATAGTCCAAATTATAAAATGTAATATTTAAAATTATATGTTTTATTATATAATTAATAAAAAAGATAAATATTGCTTGATATATTGAAAAATATAAAATAAATATTACAATTTGAATAGCTTGATAAAAAAATTTAGTTAATATTATTAAGAAATATTTAGGTTTGAGCAGACTTATGAGCTATATATGAATACAATGATAGTCAATTTAGCTTGACTTAGTTAATAAACAAACTAAATTCAAATTTATTTAGTAAATAAATTAAATTTTAACTAGTTGGAATTGAACTCGGGTGCATTCTTTACTAACGTAGCTAAAACACACTGAGATTAGCGTAGAACTTGTTCGAAATAAGAGTCTGGAATTCAGCATTAGCCATTATCAAACGGGCAGCAGCCTTTATTACTTATTTGGCTTCTTCTTCCACAATTAATCTTTAGAACTCAGATTTCTGTACCAACGTCAGAGCTTCTCTAAAACGTTTGGCTTCCATTTCTTCATCAAATGTTTAGTGGAACCAGTGAGGTTCTTGACATCAATATGAATGGCCCCTCTCTTGCCTTTGACTTGACATCAACAGCAACATCAAAGTTAATTTTCATGGCATCCACTGGGAAGAACTTTCGTGACAATTGCTGCTCCTTCAAATTTGTTCGTTAGTACAACTACCTAAATTATATTTTTAAACAATTTACTTTGGAAGTTTTTGCACATTATTGACTTAATCACTAACCAAACAAAGGTTTGGTTTCGTTGTCAACTGATGATTTAACTGAACCAAAAACTCCTTTGTGTACATTTAAGTTCATATTAAACAATTTAAACATAAGTAATTATAACAATACAATTTGTCTTCAACATCTTGACAAACACTGTACATTAACCGTAATGTATAACCCCATTAGTTAACTAATAACCAGTGGGTCGAATCAAATTCCTGCATATATCTCAAGAGCATCATCACTTAACTTTGAAACAAAGTAGGAAATGTAATCTGCAAAAATGAAGGGACGGTATAGAAGAGGATGCTCTTTGTCCACTAGTTCTCGAGGCACCTCAATTTTGGTTTCCTCCTTTGGCATTGAAAACAGCCCACAAGAGTACCTGTCTTGCTCTCCGCTTACCACCACCCTGTGTCTAGTTGCTTCAAGCCTCCCATTGCTCCATACCTAGCTATGCGCCACCAACTGCTTCAATTTTGCAATCTCTTCTTATTCTAATTAAGTTAGAGCTAGTATCATGCTAACTAAAAACCTAAAAAATCATAATATATGTCAGGTTTTGAATCCTAATTTCCTACACCCATACTACGACATAAATTAGCCTTGCAATGCATATGTACAATAATATTATGAGTTCAAAAAGTCAGCAGTTCAAACCCAAAATAGAAACAAGAAGAGTTATTACCTTCAGTGCTTCGCCAACAATGACTATGAGAGCATCTGGAGGAACCATTACTTGAGCCCAATCGCCATTTTTTTTTTGAACCTCGAGACCCTGAACTTCATTTTGACATAAGATGGTGATAGCATTTTTGTCAGTGTGGGCTCGTAGAGCAATGGCAGAGCCAGAGTCACTGTTACCACCACCACCACAGCAGCTTCGAGGAGCTATGTACTTCATTACACGAAATAGACTAGTGCTATCTTGAACATGGGAATCATAGTGATTTTCCATGCCAAAGCTCTCGAATATCATCTTTAACACCAGAAAATTAAGTTCCAGCATCTTTGAGGTCATCGCGTGGAGACTCTCACTATATTGACACGATCAAAAAGAAATATTAATTTCATACACACACACACACGAGCATAACTTAACTAGCATAGTGTATATTTCTATGGTTAAAGATTTTTCAATATCAATGAATTCTTGTTTAGTAATTATTTAATTATTTTCTAAATTAATTTTGAATTAAAATCTCCAAAAAAAATTTTGAAATCCCTCTATCCTAAATTTTTTTTTTAAAAAAAAAAGTCATATATGAGAAACATATAATAAATATGTTCAACTGCTGTAAAGTCGAAATTAATGTTTTATGTTCGAATCTCACTGAAATTAAAAAAATGAAAATTAAATAACGTAATTATGTAAAAGGCTATGAGGTGGATTTTTGTGATTGGGTCACTCAGTATTTGTACAGATTATAATTAATGTACATCTATTTATAACCTACTGATAGTGTACTAGTACTATATCAATGGTGAATTGTTGATTAAATGAGAGGAAATGATGGAGCTGTTGTTAACGTTTAAAAAAAGCTGACTCTTTTCTACGTAGTAATTTTCTGCAACAGAAGTGCAGTTGGAAATTATAACAATAATCATTTTATTATAGGCACGTAATTAATTCAATCAGTTTGAAAGGATAAGAGTCAATTTAATACAGCATTGGCAGCTAGTAAGGGAGTTTGGCAGCAGCCGTTATCAAGTCTAAATGGATACTAGCTTTCTTAAAGTCATAATAAATACACAAAGTTTGAATTTTTATTATAATTTTCCTTTCCGTTTTCGCATTTTGTGGTAGTTAATAACATGTTAATTTGATTTTTTATGCTATGTGGATGGTGACTTTTGCTTTAGGCTATAGATCCTGAGATAGTGTGTTACAGGTGGGGAAACGAATAACAAAACATTTGAAAGGTTGGAAACAAGGCAACATGATGATCTGACTGCATTGCCCAAGTAGAAATAATGCCAGCAAGATGGTATGGTGATAGACTGATCTGCCAATAATGGCCAAAATAGAAACTATATGATGATAAGGATTTATACCATATGAAAAGGGACCATTTTGAAAAGGAATCATAGGTTAATATGGCCAAAAATGGAACCATATGATAAGCCCTCCTCAATTATAACGATATAACATCAACTCAACCATAAAATTGAAATCCCAAATTGGTTATGCTAAAAATTCAAAAATTATCAAATAATCACCATTAACAAAATCGAATATTTTATTTTGTTTGTAATCTTGGGAAGTATCCTCTCCTAAACTTACATATTAATTTAAGATTAGATCATTTCATCAAGTGAAATGCAATAAAATTAGACATTAAATAAATATATGTCTAGTTAAATTTTCTTAAATATACTCTGGGAGAACAAAAGAATATATTAGACCAAAGCCAGAAACACCATATCGAATCAACCAATCAAAAATATCATACAAGAACAAAAACTCTTACCAGAAACTTGGATTTCCTTGTGGCCACATGAGGTTAGTAAAAGCATGAACGGAGTCGAGCTTGTGTGCATCGTCGAGGCCGAAGCTCTCGTAGAAAGGGAGAATGAGGCACTTACCGGAGTAGCTGCGGTAAGGTTTGGGATCGACATGCTTGGTTTTGGTATCCTCAGGAAGATCAAATAGTGACTTGATGCCAATGAACATATCTTGACGTAGGTTAGAAGTGATCTTGTCATACATTAATAGGAAGCAACCATGATCCTCACATGCTTCTCTAACCTGGGTACACACTTGTTTCCACCTCCCACTTCCAACTTCTAGGGCTTCCCTTGAAAAGTCAAGAAATGGGATTTCAGCCTTAGCCTGATTTGCCATCTTTCTCTCGTTTCATGTGTGTGGGTTTCTGTGTTTCAGCGATTATTTGTTATGCTACTGCTCTTTTTGTTCTTTAATAAATGTCATTTAAGATTTTGCACATATATTAAGAATTATATTTAATAGGTATTATTATATATAAAAAAGACTATGATACCATCAATTAATTATTTTTATAAATTATTATACACTCTAAAAAGAAATAATTATTATAAAGAAGTGAAATGGTTTGAGTTGAAAAAAATTAATTAATATTTATTGATAATTATAAAATATCAAGTATTATGGAATAAAAATGATATATAATTTGTAACGGAGAGAATGCTAATGTAATTGTTGATTTTATAAGGCAAAGGGACAGCTAAAATGTTGTACGTTTTACTTTTGACCCTGTGATTGGGGCACCCATGTGTTTTCCATTTGTAAATAGTTTTAAATTGCGGTTATTTTGTTTTTTCAATCAAAGCATTAAACTTAAATTGAAAAACATTATCCAAAGGTATCAGTGTAAAAAAACTTTGCCAATTGATCAGGATGATCAAAAAATTAATCTGATTTAAACTTATTATTAACATGTACTTCTACGATAAAATCAGCTATACCATTAACTTTCCTTATAATAAGACTGAAAAAAATTCAAAAGATATTACTCTCTCTCAAATTTCAGCTACAATTACATAGATTTGCCAGCTGATTTTCAAAGATTTGTTAACCATGTCCCCAAGTGCCACAAGCCTATTATATTGTTTGTGCATGAGAGCTTTGGAAGGGCTAACATGTTACATGTATCACGTTTTGCCTAGCTTTGATTACAAGATGTTGCCGTATTTAACAAGTTGTCCAATTACTCTCCTTTCCTCTAATTATTAATTGTTGATTATATATAAAAATATTTTAAAAATTTAAGGTTAACAAAATCTAAAATTTATTTTGTAAACAATCAAGATTTTAAATTTTTACCTTCCCTTATAAAATAATTATATAATTACTATAAATTGTCTTAATGATGAGCACTGTAATATGGTATTCGTATATGAAATCATATTACGATTTAGCAACGTATATGATTTTAAATATTTAGAGTGTATAATTATTTATTATTTTAAATAATTTTTATTTTTTTTATAAAATTATTATAAATAATTAATAAATTACATACATAATTTAAAATTTTACATAATGACATTATACATACACTACTATTAAATTCACCATTTCATTAACATACCTCGCTTGTAAAAAAAATTCTAGCCTTTAATTAAAGGCCAGAGTCACGCGTTCCATCCTGTCATTGGACTTTAAATGTTTCTCAAAATTTGTCAGTTTATTAATGGAAAGAAATACAAGTGTTTGTTGCCAGTGATTGGGTGGCTCTATGATAAATTGCCAGTTCTAAGGGCAGAGCATTTATGGAAGCCTCTTGGAGAGGAGAGTAGTAGTTATGGCTCCATTGATCATAAATGCAATTTACAGCAAACATATTCTTCTTCATGGGTCTTGGAGGAATCGTACTAAATCAATAATGGTGGTGTTTTGATTGTTTCCTTATGATCAATAGGTCCGTTTCCACTTTCCAGTAGGCATAAAAGCTAGAGCCTAGATCGTATGGCCACAGCCACAGCCAGCTCTTATCCTCTTAAGCATACATGAACCTCCCTAAACCCTGATGTGATGCTGGCTAGCTAGGCCAGGTCCACCACGTATATGGTTTCTCATGATTCCTAGATAATCAATAAATGTGAAAACAAAAACATCAACTACTCATTGATACCTTCAATTTCCCTTAAGAAATTATTAGTGGTAGAATTAAAGGATTTTAATTTCCCTTAATTTAGCTTTAAAGTAGGTTTCAAGTTTGTGTACTCTTTTGAAAATTTTGCACTTTTTAGAAAATGCAAATAATTGAAACTTTCAATATAATCTATTTATTCCTTGAAGCTTCTTGTAACTTTTTGCACTTTTAAAAAAGTGTAAATAATTGAAACTCTCAATATAATCTATCTACACTCTCTTTGAAGCTTCTTATAAGGAAGTGCAAGAAACTCTAAGACGAATACATATAGCTATAGCTTTCATAGTATCTATTTTTATTAAGGAAAACTACATTGTTGGTGTCTTAACTCTTCGAATTTTGCTATATTAATATCTAAACTATTCTTTGGGTCATTTTTAAATGTCTAAACTTTAAAAAAATATAACAAACAAGTATTTTTGGCCGATTTGCTTCACCATATCGTTGAATCAGCACTAGTGAATCCTACTTTTCTCTTTAAACTGAAGCCACATTATATTGTCATGTTGAATCAACAATTTGTTTGTTTTTTCTAAGACAAAAATAATTTTTGTTTGCTAGAAAAGATTTTAGTAGGGGAGAATTCAAAATGGCAGTGTGTTTCTTTGACCTAGCAAATCTATTTTCTCTTTGAATTAACTATATTCACCCCTCCTACATCACCACTTGCACTCCTTCAATCTTTCATCCCTTCACTGGAATTTGAAATGAGATGTTGTCGCCACCGCCTCTCTCCCTCCTCCTCATTCTTTTATTGCTGCTATGTTTGTCATCTTCCTGTTTCGGGTTGGACTTTCTCTTTAATTCCTTTAATGTCGCGAACCCAAACATCACTCTGATCGATGATGCTCTAGTAGATTCATCGTGATACGACTCGCAAACGATACCAATCACTATTCACTTAGTCGAGCTTTTACCAATTAAGAATCCAAATGAAACCAATTGAAAATTCTACTACTTTCTCTCCATTTTCAACTTCCTTTGTTTTCTCTGTAATACTAGAGATCGCTACAAGTAAGGTTTGGCCTCGCTTTTGTTCTCTCAAATTGGATAGATCCACATAATGCTCTTGCTAAGTAGTATTTTGATATGTTCTCTAATGCTACAGTACCTTCTCAAGCTCTACTTCTTACTGTAGAATTTGATGCAGGGCAAAATCTTGTATTCAATGACCCATATGGGAATCATATTAGGATTGATTTGAATAATATTGAATCTATCAAGAAGGTGTCTGCTGGATATTACAATTCATCTGGTGATTTTGTGTCGCTAGTTGTGAATACTAGACAGAATATTAGTGTTTGGATTGAATTTGCTGGTTATATCAAAGGTAGGTATTATAAGGAGGCACTGGAAGTTTTTAATATAATGCAAAATAAGGAAATCGGGCCAAAGAAATATGTTTTGTCAAGTATTCTGATTGCTTGTGCTAATGTGGATGGTATTGATCAAAGAAGATGGATTCATGCTTATGTTAAAAAGAATTCTATTTAATTGGATGCAGTCTTGGGCACTGCTTTAGTAGATATGTATGCGAAATGTGTCGGCTTGACATGGCTTGGGATGTTTTTGAGACAATAAAAGAAAAAAAAGTATTCACTTGGAATGCTATGATTTGTGTGCTAGCAATTATTTACAGTTGAGTGTGTGATGTGTAATTGTTGCAGTATGATGAACATGGACAAAGTTTACTTAATTGGTATAACAATTAGTATGATGAACATGGACAAAGTTTACTTATTTGGTATAACAATTTCGTAGCAATTAAACATCCATGTAACAAATGGACATGTTATAAAATAAGACCAACAAAATTAGTGAAGAAATTATACTAAAATACCAGTTATTAAATTAGACCAATAAAATTAGTGAAGCAATTGTCACAGTAAAAACAAAAACATCTAGAAATAGAAGGTCATGTTATAATAAGTCAATACAAAACATCCTTCCAAGTTAACCAATAGCACAACACTTTATTGATATCATGGAGAAATAAATATACCCAAAGCGAGACCACTTTAAACAATTAAAAAATGGTTAAACATGGTCCAAAACAACAAATAAACTAAGAGCTATACACAACACATCAAAAAAGAAACATTACCGAGAAAAGAGAATAGAACGACTATAAATGTTAATCCATATAAATGACCAAAAACCAGTAACTATTAGATAATTGGGCATAACCTTCATCCAAATTTGCACTTACAATAAACAAACATTTTTTTATCAAAAAATAATAAACATACCTTTTTTTTACATTTCTTTAAAATAAATCACTCAAGAAAAGTTATTCATCGAAAAGAAAATGATAATTATTCAAAGGACATGGGTGTGTTGATCATTCAAAGTGACAGTGACATTTTTTTGAACAACAGCAAAAGTGACGATTGAGTTGTTTCTTTTAGCAATAACAGTGGTCAATTCAATTAATCTACCCTAATTTCTTTTTCCAAAAGTAAGTATTAGATATAAGAGAAGAGAAGGGTTAGAATTGTCATATCACCACAATAATATGATGTAGCGTTAGTTAAAAGAGAAAAGTGGGACCCACTATTGTTGATTCAACAATCCGGTGAAGAAATAGGTTAGAAACTCTTGTTTGTTATATTTTGTTAAAGTTCAAACATTTAAATTACTAAAAAAAATAGTTCATATACCAATATAACAAAATTCAAAGAGTTCAGCCACCAATAGTGTATTTTGTTCCTTTTATTAATATATATGATCAAAATGTTTTTTAAATCAATTTTGGCATCAATTGATCCATAAATACAATAAATATCACTTAGGTTTTGGAAAAGTAGCACTCTCATGTTAGCTTCTAATTATTGGAATATTAAATACATGACATGAGCATTAAAAAGCACTATAATAAAAATTATTGTGATTAATTAGCATTTAATTTTGATTATGGCATGACATGAACAATAAAACCTCTACATAATCATATTTTTGGGATCATACTAATTTTATTACTATGAAAAAGTTATAAATTAATAGAAGTATAGATACTAAATTTTATTCACTAAGTATACATTAATAAATAACCATTTGCTACAAGAAAAAAGAATATAATTAAATATTTTCTAGCTCTAAATGCAGTATGTACAGTTTAAAATTATTTATGAGTATATTATTAATTTTTTTGGTGAAATGATAAAAACGAGAATATTTATATATTTCCAACACTATATAAATAAGTATAAAATCTTTGAAATTAACTTGTGTATTTCCAACACTATATAGGTAAATGTAATTATCTTTTATTTATTTCTTTTTCAATTTATGTACATGTTTTATTAATTAATTATATTAAAACACATATAAATAATTAAATATATAATATAGCACTATCATCTTAAATTAATGTAGCATAATATATATTTTAAAATATGCATATATCATTGTTACTATGTAGAGGCATATGACTTTAAAAAATTATAACATATTATAATGTAAAGTTTATTTTTATTTACAATTGACCAAGTTGGGATCGCAATTTTTTTATAACTATATAGATATTATTCCTATATATATGGAGTATTATTATGTAGAGATTTTATTGTATTTGTATTTATATATGTCATATGCTATTTCAGTTATTTACATTTTTTTAAGATATTTTAAGCTCATTAAAAAAATATAAATAATTAAAATTTTTAATATAATATATTTACACTTTTTTTTTTTTTTTAGAGCTGTCATATGCGTTATATGGAGTTGTGAGGATAAAGGATGGTGAAAGATTGTGATAGCTAATGGCTGATGTTTTCCGCAGCATAAGCGCCCACAAACCACAAAAAAAAAAAAAAAAAAATGATTGGACTTGCATCAAGAATTTTGTTGATTGGAACGGTACGTCCGCAGGGCACATGCCTCAGTTCCCATAATTCATATCATCCAGTAAATTCCTACCTAGCCAACAGTGGGTACTTGGCTCACAGCTCGGTTCACCCACCACGAATTTGCCACTGCTCACTATAGTATTATGAATGATCAATTGTTTAATTAAAATTTTAATTAATTTATTACATAAAAATCATTAGATTCAACCTATAAAACTAATAAAAAATGTTAATAAAATAATATTTCTACTCGTATTGCTACACGTACGTATGATTGTTGTTACACTAATAATGAGTTGAGGTCGCATCGTAGATGATGGTTATCAAGGCGTCATCTAAGTTATTGAAATGAAATAAGGTCAAAGTGTTTATCCAAAAGGTCTGGAATCTTACTCACTCAAACTAATAAGCCCACATTGTTTTTATTATTATTTTTTTGCATTAGTATGAGCTTATGGTACGCCTTGGTACTGCGCTAGTATATTCTATTTTTTAAACAAATAAAAAGAAGTTGGATTTATTCAATATATTTTTATTTTAAACTGATTTTAGCAAGTTTATTTATATTGAATATAATAAATTCCATAAAAAAAATTCTTGTTTTGGTAATCTCTTAAAAATGAAAATATTTTATTACCATTTAAATCAATATTTATTAACCCTTAATTTCTTTTAAGACTTCTTGTTACTTGAGCGAGCAGGCTAACCTGTTCCTAAGTGTGTTTTTTGGGTACGGAAACATAGATGCGTCAAACACATCTACAGCACAGCACATTCTTAACAGTGTAATGAACATCATGTTGTATAAATATCTGTTATGATATGAAAGCATCAGTTTTTTTATTCAATTTAAAAAAGTTATTTACAATGTAGATCAACTGATGCAAAATTATTTTAACTTAACCAAAAGTCTCGAATTTGAATAACTGGATATACAACTATTTTAAAACTCAGCAATGAGTGATTTGTCGCTTTTATGATCCTACCCAACTCGATTTTAAATTAACTATATACTCGAAAATAGTATGAGATATCAAATGGTATAAAAAAAATCATTTACACTTAGTTTAATTTAAAAAAACTTAAGATATTATAAAAATTTTCAAGTTAAATTTAATTTTAACTCAATTTATGAGTTAATTTGAATTAATCAACCTTAATCTTATTCATAGATCGATTTAATAATTCAAGTTAAATTGCTAAAAATTTAATATTAATTTAAAATTAAAATAATATTTTTTATTTAAAAATTAAAATTGTGGATAATCTGATTTAAAATTCAAAAAATAACATGATTTCTTTTTTTCTTTTTTTTTTGTATTTTTTGCTTGATGATCCACTTACAAACTAAAGTGATTTGACCAAAATCTATCTAAAAAAATTTCAATAAATCAAATGCGATTTTGATGGTAAAAAAATTTCAATAAGTCAAATATGGTTTTAATAGTAATAATAATTATATTAGACTGTATTTGACTTATTATTTGAATATAAAATTTTGTCATTTCAGATACAAAATTTATTCATTTTTTGTTCAAGATTTGAAGAAAATTCTATAAATTTTATATATACAAAATTTTTTCATTCTATATGTAAAATTTATTTAAATTATGTATATATTTGAATAAATTTTATTTCTTATTTGTTCAAAAAAAATTGTAGCACTCAAAACATTCAAATATTTTTATTTATTTTTTTACAGAATTTAAAAAATATATTTGAATAAATTCTGCTTTTTTTTGGGGAAAAAACTACACCACTCAAGTCACTCAAATATTTTGTTTATTTTCTGTATAGAATTTAAAAAAAGAAAAAATATTTTAACGAATGTTGTTTCTTATTTAAAGAAAAAAAAGACTATATCACTAAAATACTTTCTCAGTGCAAAAAAGAAAAAAATATTGATGTAAAAAAAAAAATTATTCCACCCAAAACAATCGTGGCCTTGGTGCAACATTCGGCAACTACACTTTTCCTTAGTTTTTTAAAAGATGAATTTTCTTTTATAAATTTTAAGTCTAATTCTTCATTAACATCTAAATAATAAATATTTTCATCTCCTCTCTTCTTCTTTCTTCTTATTTCCTCGTACTCTTTTTATATATCAATTGGATGCTTTTTTATTTTCTTTCTTTCTTTTTAATGTTTTATATTTTTCTTAAATTTAATTAAATTTAAAAATTTAGAATTCGAATTTAATTAATCTGGGTCCTTTTGATACAAATCTATTACTAGTAATGTATTTTTTTATTATTTTACGTTTCTAATTTGAAAATTATTTGATAATTTTCATAGATATTCTTTTTCATGTAAATTTTGTACTTTTTTTTGTGCTTTTTTGAGTTATATATATTCAAACTATCAAGATCATTGAAAAACATTAAAATCAAACTGCAGTTTACAACAATCACCGATAGAGTATGCTTATTAGAAACAAATTTCACTACTTTATCAATTCAATTAGAAAATATTGAAAGAGTTTTCATTATTTAAAAGAGCTATAAACTTTTATATTTATTATTCTACCAATCAATATGCACTCTTTGTTGAATAATTCATTTTATTTTAATAAATATCTTTAAAGTTTCAGACTAATGTTAAAGATGTGGCGTTAAAACAGTGTCAAGAAAAACATAATCTCAATTAACTCAAAAATAGTTTAATAATACTCTTACCGTAACTTAAGAAAAAAAAATATTGTCTTGTTTCAGTGCTACTTATGACTAATGGGTTCAGTATGGAAATGTTGGAATTATCATGACAGTTCAAAAAAAGTTAGAAATGTTGGAATGTGGGTCTCAATTCCTAATGATATATTGCATCTGAATTCTCTATTTTACAGAGATTTTTTTTGTATTGGGATAATTTGATACAAGTTTAGAGTTCTACATATCGATAAAATTAAAGCCTCATCTTTTATATATATA
>CATIWR010157425.1:0-84364 GCA_949677035.1 Omphalea diandra
AGACTAGAGATGGAACCCAGACCAATGGTGAGGAACCGACCCAAGTATGAATCAGAAACAAAAGCACCAAAAAGAGGCATGAAATTGATCGCAGCATTCCACAGGAAGAGTATATTGGTACCCTTTTCTACTCCTATATGATAATCTTTCATCAAGTACAATATCATATTGGGTAATAGCCCATAGCTTGCCAACTTCTCAAAACCTTCATTCGCTGTAACAAAAAAAAAAAAAAAAAAAAAACCAAGATTCCAAACACAGGAATGACCACAAGAACTGTAATTAAACCGCAAAAAAAAAAAAAGAGAACAATATGCATTTTAACACAATCCTTGGATCTCAAACACTCCTTTAAAGATAAAAACAAGAGCACCATAAAAAATTCAAGAAACCAAGAAAATACAATTTCTTTATAGCAAGATCATTATTACATACCTATAATGAATGGCATGGTAATGAGGCCACCCTTTCTTCTTTTTGAAGGGTGTGGGTTCATGACTTCTCTCATCATTAATTGTCCTGAAGCAAGTGCAGGCTGCTCTTCTTCCATTTTCTCCATTGTTAATAATGGAGTCCAGGTTCCTTCTACCAAAAAGAAGGAAGACCGTGAAGAGAAAGATAGAGTAAGAACTTATATTAAGAAATCTTTTGTCCTAAAGGATTGCTTTAGTTTATGTGATTTATGGGACTTCGGACAAACGAAGAAAGATCTTTGCGCTGTATTTAGCAAGCAGCTGATAAATCCAAGTAAATATATTTACACTTGCACTCATATATATGCATGTAACCAAAAAAATATTATAATAATAAAAATAATATATCCACTACGACTGCGATTTAATTTAATGATGAAATATTTCAAAACTCTGTTAAAATTAAATATTAATTGTCAAAGAACTATTCATTCAAAAGCAGGTGAGACTCTAAAAATAATTTTATATCTCTAAATATTTTGCAGGTTTGAAGCGTAACAAGCACAATTTTGTAATAAAAAATTTAATTAATAAAATTGGCGACCGTGATCGAACTCTAGACCTTAATATACTATAAAAGAGATAAGAGGAGAAAGAAAGAAATTTTATATTTTTATTGTGTTCTTTACATTCTAAAGTAAGACCCATTTATATAAGTAAAAATAGCTAAAAATAGAAATTAAGTTGATGACTTAGAAAATTAAGTTGATGACTAAAGAAATGCTAAATTAAACACATTTAATCTTAGGCTAATGACAACTATACAAATCACTATAATTAAGAATACAGATTGCTATGACTAAGCGTCAAAGTTAATTATATTCTAATAATAATATTATAGGAGATGTAAATTATTGAAGTGAAAACGCACCATGAGCCAAGCAGGCAGCTACTTTTTGCTTGCCGGTTACATATGCAATTCAAGCACTTTTTAAAAAAAAAAAATAATAATTTCTTTCGGTTTCAAAAACCAAAAAAAAAAAACTTCAATAAATGATTTTACTTTTTTTCTTTTTAATAAAATAGCTCTAAATTTAATATAAAAACTAAAATAAAAAAGAAGAAGAAAGGGAGTACACTGACAATGCTACTTTTTGCGGGATAAGATGTAGTAGGATCCACAGTAATATGAGATGGACCCAGTGGCCTTTTTGCTTTTTCTTGCAAAACTCTCTCAAGTCAATTTATGCATAGAGTGAAGAGTTAAAAAGGGCAGTTCAATTATGAATTTTTTCTGTAAACATCAGAGAATTTATGGAAAATGTGGCGTCTGCACGTGGATTATCATATTTAAATATGAGCATCATCAAGCGAGTGTATAATCATATACTCAATAATTTTATCGACCGTTGATCTATCTACTGATGGATGCAATAGGAACCTGAACTCTAGGGAAACACTAAAATTATGATAAAAAGATGGAAAGACAAATGACACTTACGTGGCTAAATTATCCTCTCTCATATAGTGTATCGAGCAAGTGTATGTTTAGAACCTTTCTTATACATACGTACTTAGAGAGGTAATACGCATGCTCTCAAATTTTCATAAAAAATAATTTATTTCATCAAAAAATAATTTATTTGGAAAAAATATTTTTTAAAAAATAATATTAATTTTCTTTGATTATAAAATTATAATTAATTTTAAATAATAAAATATTATACATTTATACTATTTTATTATTTAATATAACAAATATTTTTTAATTAATTTTTCTAAATATTTTTCGTAAACCAAACAGAGCTTCCTCGCTTAAAATCCTAACTTTAACCTAAGAACTTAAATTTGTAGATAAAGATTGATTATTGGAATGTATAACAAGTCCAACACTACATTAAAAGATTTTGAAACGTGTAAGAATATTGTCTTTAAAATGTTTATATCCCAATTATTGATTTATTATTAGATTTTATTTTTTTTTTTACAAAAAAGAAGACATCCTCAAAATATGACAAAGTTCTGAAACCTAAAATTTGCAAATATTACTTCTCAATGTTTCAACTATAAATTTGCTAAAAAACAAGGAAGGATAAAAGGTGAAGAGAATATCAAATCATGTGTTAATCAAAATTTAACATGTACTAACTTTTTGATATTCTTTCAATCATTTACTTGTGTTAATATTTAAATTCAAATTAATAACCAACAAAAACTTTGTCATAATTCATAAACAGATATAATAGTACATTTTTATTAGAAATATATTATACATCATATACTATAATATACATATATCTAATAATATAATGTTTAAATTATATAATAATTATATAAAAGTAGCTAATATGTAGTAGATGATGACAAAAGTAAAGCTGTTTTGTGGGTTGGTTTGTACTGTTTATTAATTGAATACAGTGGTGGCTCGTGAATCGTTAGGTTTTTAAAAGGCTTTTCTGACGGAAAGATTTTTTGGGATAAATCCATCCTTTTTCATTAATGCCTATAAAATTTAATTTTTAAAACTTTTAATTTTGAGAGCCTCATCTTCCCAAAGTGACCCATCTTTTGGTAAGAGAATTCCCAAATATTTTTATAAAAGTATTCTTATCATTAAATTTTATCATGATTTCTACACAAATTTCATTATCAAAACAGCTCAGATTTCGGGCTTATTATTATTATTGTTCATAGTAGAAATTTCAATTTGAGATTTAAAATTTTTTTTTTAAAAAAAAACTTTGTCATAAGTCTACACAAATTATTGTTTTTTTTAGAAGATCAGTGGTGGCTAAATATTTATCAAGTTTTAATAAAATATTTTTTGTTAAAATTATTTTAATGGAACTTTTTGATAAAATTATTTCAATAAAATATTTATTTTTTCATGTAAAGTGATTTTAAGTGACATCTTCAAAAAGATTTATTTTTAGCATAAATATAAAAAGAATTAATTTTCAATTTTGAAGAAAAAATCACACGTGTGAGGGGGTACATAGTACAGGCTGAAGATAGGCAAATGAGAGAAATAGTTAGATGGGAAGGTGTTACCTCAGTGGTCAGTCTCAGTTTCAAATAGTGAAGTAAAAGGTGGGGCCAAAGAAAGAAGGCATTGTGGTTAAATAAGGACAAAGGAAAAACGATGTGCGGTGTCTGTCTGATGTCTCTATTTTGCGTGTTGCAGAGTGTGGCGCTGTTCCTTATTCATAATCAATTACGCCCCATCCTCTCTTCTCATGTGATCATCAAAAAGTCGATGACTCCTTTTGCCTAACCCAACTTATCTTATCACTCCCATAACTCTAATCTTTTCATCAACCCTAAATATATATATATCTATAAAGTGGCTCTATGCATTTTCCATTCCCTTGGCATAATATACATAAAATATTATGCATTGCCACTGGCCTTCTTTATTTATAAATCTATAAAATTAAGTTTATATTTTTACCAGAAAATATGCGCTATTATTTTTTATGCACTGAATTTCTCTAATAATTTTCCACTTTTATATGGTGAAATAAAAAAATTCAAATGTTGAGAGATTTTTTTTTGGGAAAAAATTCAATAAATATCATATTGTAAATGTGCTAATATAGATAACAATTCAATATGAATTATAGATCCCCAATTTTCCAATGATTTGCCAAGTTTTATATAAAAAATGCTATGTCATTAATCAATCTTAATATTCTTTTTAATTAAAATTTGATTGAGGTTTGAAGCCATAATCTAATATTTCCTTTGTCTCAAATTTATAGGTCTATTTTTTTTTACACATATATTAAGGAATATTAAATAATTTGATTAAAGTTATTGTTTTTGTTTGACTTTTCTTATAATACCATTGCATTAGTATTAAAATACTAAATAGAGATGAATTGTACTCTATTAAATAATATTGGAGTTTGTTGCTCCTTGATATACTCATATTAGAGCATCTTTAATAATGTTTTTTATTCTAAAAAGTATCTTTTGCACGATAAATAATATTTTAAATAAATAGTGAAAAAATGTGTATAATTCCAATGAACTCTTGATATTTTTTAATTTTCATTTTACTTTATTTAATAAATATTAATGCTCAATAAAAATAAATGGTTTTTGTGGGATAAAAGAGAAAAAAATTTTCAATAAACAAAGCAAAAACAATAGATATAACTCAATATCTTATATAGAAAATTAAAATATTTTGATGACAACTAGAGTAAAGAGTGAAGTTTGACTCTATACATGTAGAGAGGAAACAAATTCTCTACTCTAAAATATATATATATATAAAAAATAGAGAGTATATTAGAGATCATTGTTTTTGATTGGCTCTTTAAAATAAATAATTTTGCTCAAATAAATAGTCTATTGGAGATACACTTAGAGTTTCTCTAATTGTGCTCTTTCAAATAAAAAAACATATTTTGCGTAATAAATAATATCTTAAAATTTTTTTAAATATACAGAGTAAATAAATTTATTTAAATCAAATAAACTTTTTATATTTTATTTTATCCCATAAAAATATCTTTGAATATTATGAAAAGAGAGAGAAACAAGTTTTTCAATAAATAAAACTAATAAAAAATAAAATAGCAATTATTAATATGCATGAAAAATTAAATTGTATTAATTACATTTTGTATAGAGAGAGAATTTTGGTTTTCTACATATAAAAAGTCAAATTCATTCATTAATTTATAATTTAGAGTTAGATAGCGGATTGAAGTTTTATTTTCTTTAATCACACTTTACAATAAAGAGTTTAAGTTGAATAAAAAGTGGATTGAATATGCTCTTAGTACAATTAAAAATGAATGATATTGCTAATAAATGAAATTATCAAACCATAAACACAAAAATTTCAAATTTTAAATTTGTTTGAACTTTTAACGAGCGTATTAAATGGTTATTGTTTATAAGTGTTGATAACTATATAATTAAATTTATTTCAAACTCATTTTTTAATCTATAATTTAGAGTTAGAGAGTGAGTCGAAGTCTTATTTTCTTCAATGACTATCTATAATAAAAAGTTTAGGTTGAATAAAAAATGGGTTGAAAATACTCTTGGTACAATTAAGGACGATTAATACTACTAATAAATGAAATTATCAAACCATAGATACAAAAATTTCAAATTTCAAATTTTAAAATTTGTTTTAAATTTTAACAAATGTATTAAATGATTATTATTTATAAGTGTTGATAACTATATAATTAAATAAGAGTAAAATAGAAAATCAAGTACTTCAACATTTTCTTAAAAAAATCAGTCTAAATATTGAGATAATAAAAAAAAGAAAAACAAATTAATCAATTTAGGATGGTGGGAGTAATCAAATATGAGTAAAATAAGAAATCAAGTAATGCAACATTTAAAAAAAAGAAAATCAATTTAAATATTAGGAAAATTAAAAAAGAAAAAAAATTATCGATTTGGGATTGAGCAAGTAATTTTAAAAATTTTCGATGTTATTAAATCACAGCTCGTCAATGAAGCTTGCCATCTTCGGTCAGGCCCTAGGTGAAACGGAGTACTCCTTTCCTTAGCCTCGCCAACTCCATTGGGTAGGCCCATCTTCTGGATGGGTCAAATTCAATTCAGATGTATTGTGGACTGGCTACTAAAAATCAGGAAAGAGCAGCCATGAGGGAGTAACAGGTAAAAATCATTTTGGGAAAGTAATTCTTGTCAAGCTTCAAAAACTTCCTGTTCCTCAGTTTTTTATGAGCTCAATTTCATTCATAATGTATAAATTTTTCGTTAAACAACACTAAAATAAAAATTTTTCATTTTATATCCCAAAATCTTATTTATTATTTACTATCTAATTTAAAACTATTTACTCTTTAATGAGCTCTATTTGGGATAACTGATAAATATAGCTGATAGTGATTCGATATTAAATGTTTGGTAAATTTTATTTATTTATTGCTATTAATTTATAAAATGACTAATAAAAATATAATTTTAATATTTTATATATTAAAATAAATAACTAAATAATATATTTTCACATATTTTTATAATATATTGTTTCGAATTTTAGGATATTATAATTATTATTTTATATTTATAAAATTTTAATAATTATTTTTATTAATGTTAATTATTATATATGTTATTATTTTTTTAGTAATTAAAATATCTATATAATTTTTTTATAAAATTTATGTATAATAATTTAAAATAAATTATTTTATATAAATAGTTAAAATAAATATAAAAGAAATCTGAAAAAAATGATATTTTTGCTTTTTATTAACTATTAACAGTTAATATTAGAAACAGTAGATGATTCTAACCACAACTAATTGATACATTATTAAGATATCGATTGTTGTTTTAAATTTTACCAAACACTATTTTATTACTTGATAGATGTCAATCAACTATCAACTACACTCATCAACTATACCAAATATTTCATAAATTTATTAAAAATTACAATGAAAATCATGTGTAAATGATAAGGTGAATTTTTTTTCTAAAGTCAAATCACCATATAAGATGAAATTTGCTGTCATATGATGTGGCATTGTCTATTGGCATTCAATTGAACATTTAAATATTAAAAAAATATTTGATAGAATCAGTGATAAATATTTTAATTTGAAAATTAGCATTCTCAACATTTGAAACTATTTTTTCTAATGTTTAAATATAAAAATTGACATGTAGATTTTTTTAGTGTTAATTTTATATTTATCATTATATAATTAGTATTTTATATAAAATTAATTAAAATATAAAAATAATGAAAATTTTTGGTTATTTTATAATATGGATATATAATTAATCGCTAAATTATCAAATATTTTATATTTAAACTGCATACTAATAGCTGATTGTTAATCATTGGCCAACCATTACCATTAAACCGAAAAGACCATTATTTTCTAATCACTTTCTCCTTTCTCACTTTTCTTTCCTTTCTCTCCTCTCACTCCTCTTTCGTCTCCTTGAGCATAGGAAAAAAATAAAAGGAAAAATAGGTGAAAAACATAGGAATCAAAACCATCAAATATCTCACTTACCTTATTATTTTTATTCTAAATATTATCTCTACCATTCAAAATTTAAAGTAAAATCTAAAATCGTCAAAATCTATAATGAGTAACTTTTGAGAAAAGTATGGAGTAATCAATAGGAAGCAGCAAAATAGATGATCATTTCGACCAGATCATCACCATGGTCAACAATCACTATTTTTTTTTCAAAAAAAATTTTTTAACTAAATTTTTATTCTGTGATTTTTCAACTTTTTATCACATCAAAATAGCTTCATTCATTTACCCAACATTCACATATACAAGTCTTTTCAAAAAAAAAAAAAACGTTTACATGTATACCTCATTAAAAATAGCATTCTATACTGCAAGATGGTGACAAGGACGAGCTAAACATCTAAAATGCCATAAATCTGGCAGACAAACCCCATAATAGCTGAACATCCAGATTCAATGGAGCACTTTTATAGTTAGTGCTGGTGTTGAAAATGAAGGAGGTAGAATCTTGTACAGTAAGGAACACCAGATTTAAATTTTTCATCGACACAAGTTGGTTCTATGGCAAAAGGGGACTTTTTTAGATTAATTTTTTGTGGTCGCAATCATCGCGAATCCTGCAATCTCGATGACTTCTGTTTCTTCTCTTTTTCAGTAATTTTAGCTCCATCATTGCCGGCGCTGGGACCACAGCCTCCACGATCGACAAAGCCGTTAGGCTAATAGGCTCCGTACTTTGCGATCTGTACACCGGCAAGGCCATCAAATTTTTAGGTGACGATTTGAGAGTTGTGTTACAAAGATGAAGCTATATGTTATAAATATTGATTTATGTGATTTGTTGTTTTGAGATTTGGGGGGTTCAGTTTTTCCAAATTTATGTTCTTTTTGTTGTTTTTAGGTGTTATGTTGGTGTGAACTGCGAGAGAGGAGGAGGAGGAGTGGCATTTTGAGAAGCTCACCACCACCATGGCTTTTTTCTTTATTTTTACCAATAATTGGATTTTAAGCAACATTTAAAAATTAAATTGTTTCGACTAATGGAATCAGTAAAATTAAGAATTGGATTATGATTAGTACAATTAATTTTGAATTAATTTTTAAAATTATTTTTTGTTTTTAATTGTTATAAAATATATTTTTATTTTTAATTTTTTAGAGCTATTATAGTGATATTTTTGAGTTTTCTTTATTTTTGAATGAATTAAAATAAACTACTCGAATCGATAGAATTGGCTGATTTAGAAACTAACTAACTCATCAGTTCACATACTCATTTGATTTTAAAAACTTTAATTATAGGGAATAAGACTGAGAAAGATGCAGGAAAGAGAAAAAGGATGTTGGATAGAATAAGAGAGAAAAAATAAAGTCAAATGTGATAATTTAATAAGTATTTTTTTTCTAACTGAGTTGCTTTGTATTAATTCTATTAAATTTTTCATAGGTCTAGATGTAGAGAGTTTAATTACATTTTTAATAGATTTAGATGCAGAGAGTTTTAACTTAAACAATATATAATTGTTATGATTTTAATAGAAAATTAAATTTGTACTCACTTTGTCTGATAATTTTTTGTATTGTTTAATAAATTATATTTAATATTTTACCAACTCACAATTTATAATATAATTTTCATTTATATTCTCAATTATATTTAATGAAATTTAACTTGGAGAAACTCAAACTTTATATCAAACCGTTAAATTGGCTAATAATTCAAGATAAGCTAGAATTTATTAAATGTATTTATAGTTATGTGCATAAAACATAGGCAAGATTGGCTTCGGTTTGGTGAACATGCTAATCAGACAGCTCTAACTATTTATACTTTTTTTAGAATTTTTTACACTTTTTTATAGAAATGTAGATAAATTTTATTTAGGATTATGATTATATTATTTCTCTAAAAAGTGCAAATAGTTGTAACCTGATCAGACCAACATACCTAAACAGGATCCCACACCTAGACTTAAGACTCAATTCATCATCTGGTCACGAGCTAACTGTGATAACAACCAAATGTCACATTCTGTTCTTGTCTTAATAAAACATGGAATTTTTAAGTTTCCCGCTGGGACCTAACTGGCTTAATTAGTCAACATTGATTGCTGCATGATCCATGGTGCTTTTCACTGTCTTAGTTAGGGCTCACATATTGGGTAATTAATTGTCTCGACAAACATGGAGCTTAAAACAAGGATGGAAAGTTGTCACCATTATCAAGAAGCTTTTTTCATTAGCTTAGAAATTAATTTTGTGATTAGTTGCAAGATTCCAATCTTTTCATTCACATTAGTCCATCAACATCGTAACAAAAATTCATCAACTCAATAATAGAATGCACTCACATCAATGTAAGCAGTTTCATTCACATCTTAGATTTCATTTCGTTGATTATTTTTGTATTTTGAATTCACTTTTTCATATTCTTATAATTTGAAAAAATATATTTTGTTGCCTTTGTAATATTAAATAAACAAATATTTGACAGCTCTTAATCTTAAATATATCTAAAAAAAAGGCTCTGCTAATTTAACGTAAAATATTTTTCAAAAAAAATATTTTTTGCATTTTTTATTTAGTGCACCTAAGAAAATTAATTAATAAAAAATATTTTTTTGGTCAAAGAAAAAATTAATTATTTAGGAAAATGACTTTTCATTTTGAATAGTTCAGTTACAAACTAAATAGTTAGAGTTGTAAGATATCAACTGTTACAAATTCACAGGCAAGTGATCAAACAATGAAACAACACACTTCTCCCGGGATTAATCTAGAAATGCATTGATAAAAACAAATTGAAGTGGAGGTATTTTTATTGTTTTTTTTTTTTTTTCTACTAGATTGTAATATATTTGATATAACATGTACTTTAGCAACTTGATGAATCAGATAGAACATGATTGTTTATTAATCCATTCAAGCACCATGCTGTCAGCAGCCACATGTATGTTTTAGATTGTGATTTAAGGATAATAAGAACGACAATCTTATTTGGTAATCAAGCAGATCAAGCATCCAATTAGCACCACTTTTGTAACGTTGGCATAGCAACTCCAATGTTTTTCACGTCAAAGATATTGGCTAGTTCGAAGCAATAGAAATTCAGGATGGTATGAATGCCATTAAACCTTGTACTTATTATTCACAAACATTGAAAATAAAGCATGCTTAAATTTCAACACCATAATTAACAACCAACTAAAACTTTTCCCAGAAAGTGACAACAATCACCAACCCTTCTCCGCCATATATCAGACCTTCCAATTTTGAGTTTAATATTTTAGCCAATGAATCTGGACAAACTCAAGCAACTATGGCACAGTTTTTTTGGCACATTTTACTCTATCAAAAGTACTGATTCTCCTCCAATTCATTCCAGCGTCGAAAATGAGGACAAGAAGCGCAATTATAAAAGCTTTGTGCCATATCTTATAGAGTTACTCTAAGGAAAGCATGACAACAATGCATATCAAAAACAAATCATATTCAACATTTGTCATCCACCGTCATGCATCATGCACTCCATGAGCTAGCACACTATGGTGCGTTTCCTTATTGGGCTAGAGACCTGAAATTTAGTAGGTCTTAGTTTCAACTTCTTTTTTTTTCTTTTACTAACGGATTGAACTTTTTTCAATAGCAAGTATGAACAGACTTGAAACTGGACAGAACAAGTTCAAAACCTTTTACATAATTTCCGGATCAACTCTGGGGTGATTAGAGTCCCATTATTATCCAACCCTTTTGCTGAAACAAAGTTTACACTGAAACTTTTCAAGCTGTATGTCACAAGCACAAACAATATCATGTCCTTGTACAGACACGTTTACACAGAAAACTAAATGTGAATATTCTTGTCTGTGTGTAACTCTAAACTACAATGAAATTCTAATGAAGTAAATTAAAAAGTCTCCAGGATACAGTGGTACCAATAGCAATCCATTACTGATTTTGGACAAGAAAAAATTGAACTGTACAATGCAAAAGAATAAGCCATACATGCAGCAGTAAAGATATTACCCTATATATGAACAACTTTATCAACTTTTATATGAACAGCACATACCATTATATATACCAGGTGTAGCATCAACAATAACAGAGACATTTTGGTGATCCAGGGCTACAGCATCAAAGACAGTCTACCTGATGCAATTTGGAGTTTGAAGACCTAAACATGCAACAATTAGATGAATCGTGTGTACATCAACAATACCTCATTAATTTAATCTATTTAAAAGGGTAATGAGTCCAGAAATTGCACTTAACAAGAACCACAAAACTCTAAATTCCCTCAGTCCTAAGCAATGAATTAAGGTTGGTGTTAAAAAAAATGAACTGAAGCGTGTCTTCACCACCTTGTAATCCAATTTTTTTTTTTTTTAATCATAAAGCCAAATTCAGCAGCCATGCTTCCCTTAGAGGCAGGACCCTTTTCCCCTGACGAGTAAAAATGCTCAATGTCTCTTCCTAGTGGATCATGTTCGTGAAACCAGCAATCAGCAACCAGTAAAAAGTAAACAACAGGCCCAAACACTAGGTGAGAATAGTTGATGAAGTGCCAAATGCAATGAGGGTGAGGTTTCGAAAAGTAAATGAGTCGAGTTGAATATTGATTTATTTTAAGTTTAATTAGGCCAATTTAAAATTGAATATCATCATGATTATATATGGCTCATGAATTTAATTAGGTTCAACTAAATCAAAATTTTTGGATGTAATTAACTATAAATAGAATTGTTAATACTTTTTTTAAAAAAATTTAAGATTATTGTTTTAAAAATATAACATATTTATTAATATTTATACAAAACTAAAATAAAAAATTAGATATTACATCATAAATATATATTACAACTTAAAATATATATTATTTTTAAATATTAACTATAATTTTAGACAATATTTTTATACATATCATAAATAAAAATTATATGGTTATATATAAATTATTATTGAATTTATTTACAAATCGGCTTATTTATGAATTTAACTAGTCGAATATTAATGAGTTTGAAATTGACTCATTAAATTATAGAATTACATTCAAATTTAATTTAAAATTTTATTTAATAAATGACTCAAATCAATTATTGTCAAAATAAATTTGAATAACTCGCAAGAAATTCTAGTTCATTTACATCTATAATGAGATTATTTGGTGACAATGACAAATAATAGACAGAGTGTTGGTGGATGGAAGTAGTTGATGGGTGAGAGTGCCAAATACTGCAAATTATATCACGGATCTAGGTTCATGTTGCTTAATAGACTCAGATCTGTATGTCTATTTAATTTTAACTACATATTTATTGGTATTGAAATATATGTATATTGAACTATATATACATTGAAATACATCTACATTAATCTTTAACCATATATATATTAATTTTTGATTGTATATACGTTCAAGTTCATGATATAATATAAACTTAGGTCCATAATATACGAATTGGTCGAATATTAAACTCAGTTGTTACACTAAACAGAGATTGTTAATTTCATATACATTGGTATTAAAATACATATATATTGATATTGAACCATATATACATTGAAATATATGATTATTAATTTTTAACTGTATATAAATTAATTTTTTACTACATGTATATTCAGATTCATGATACAACATAGACCTGAGTTCATGATATATGAATTGGTTGAATACTGAGTATGGGGTTATTATATCATAAGTCTCTATCTATATAACAATATGATTAAGAGTTTATGACACGTGTGAGAATTAAAAAAACAAAAGGACACACTCAACACACATTCCACTCTATAGACAACCCTTTTATCATTTATTTCTTCTTTTTTTTATTTTTTTCATTTTTTATAAATGAGATTTTTGTGTGTTTTTATATATTATAATTTTATATATTATATATAATTATATTAATACAACAAATACTTAAATTAATATATAATTATTTTATATTATTTAATTATATTATATTATTATAATTATATAATTTATGTTTTTATTCGTAATTATATAGAAATATTATAAATAATTTAAATTATTATATTTAATTTATTTATTTTATTGCATTATTATATTAATATAAGTTTATTTTAATATAATATTAAATATTATATTATATTTATTTATGTTTAATGTTATTAATATTATTGAATAGATTTTATGTTTTTTTTGTGATTCATTTGTTATATGGTGTAGGTTGATTACTTAAATATACATATTCATTTTTTGTAAACTGCAAGTTTATTTTTTATAAACTGCAGATTTATTTTTTAAAAACTGCAGGTTCATTTTGGTATAAACTTTAGATTTAGTATCAGTAAACTATAAATTAAAGGTTCATTTTTTATAAATTATATGTTCATTTCGGTATAAATTATATATTTATTATCGATAAACTGTAAGTTCATTTTTTTATAAACAATATGTTCATTTTGATATAAATTATAGATTCTTTTTGATATAAATTGTAGATTAATTATTAGTAACTATATGTTTATTTTTTGTAGACTGTAGTTTCAATTGGTATAAATTATTGATTTATTTTTTATAGTTAAATATTTTGATATTTTCAATTTTTGTGATTTTAAAATTGATAAACCTACAGTTTGTACTAATTTTGTTTGTGAAAAAATATATCTATTTTTTCTAAACATATGAAATAATAATAACAATATTAATGTAATCAAAAATAAAAAATAGATCTATAAAAGTATAAATATGTGTATTTAAAATAAAAAAATGAAGTTTGTTAAAAAAATAAACAAATTAGTAATATTTAAAGTAAAAAATGAAGAAAATTTGTTTTAAAAAATAAAGCAGCAATTATGAAAAGATAAACTCTTTCGTATTTGCTGTGATAAGTTTATAAATCCCTAAACCATAAAATATTGTTAACATGGTCTACCTTATAATTTGCCTAAAATATCTCCCGTATCTGAACTCTTAAAGCCGGTTCGGTCCAATGAGCGGAGCCCATTGAACTTGTCTTGTTTGTCCAAATTAGCCCATTAAACTTAATGGGCTAATTTTGAAAAAGCGATGCTTTTCAATGGATTTCGGCCCAATTTCATCTTCCATTTAATAATTTTTTGGATGATGCGAGTTTTTGGATTCGAGCATTAGCAAATGCACAAGTTTTCCTTTTTCTTAGTGGATTACATTGGCTTTTATTATATTGATAAAAGATTAAAGATAAGGTTGATCCCTGAATTATTTAAAAAGATTGAATTAAGAACTAAATTAACTATCCAATCTAATCAAGATATTCTTTTTTATTTTAAAAGTATTTAAGAAAAAATTACAATGAACAATGGAAGTGAATGTCATGCATTAAAAAAAAAAGAGATAAATTTAGATTTTTTTTTGTTTATAAAAAAGTTTTAAATTTTTTTGAGAAAAAAAAAACTTAATTTATGATATCTTTTCTCAATTCTTTACTGACTCCAAACAAAATCTCCAGAACGACTCTTTTTTTCCTTTCTTTTCCTTCTGCTTTCTACATAAATAAATATCTTTCTGCTTTCTACATAAATAAATATGAATAAAATCATCAAGTATAAGAGGCAATATATGTAAAATATATTAAGTGATCCAGTGAAACATGACGCATCTATGATTAAACCATATATATAGTATTTATTAGAAAACAAAATGCACACACATATATATGTATATATTGTGCAAATAAATTACCTAATTCAAAAATAAAATGATGTTAAAGATTGAAATGACATGCAAATAATTTCATACATACAATTTAAAAATTGTAGTGAATCATACTATTTTAAATTTGAGAAAAATTAGGAGATTTTAAGATTTTGAATAATGCTATTTTATAAATTTAATAGTTACATTGAAATTTATAAAATTAAAAAAAAATAAACATAACTTTAGAATTTTGTATAGTATAAAATTTAAATATTATTTAAAAATTTAAATGGGCGTTTGTGACCAATTAATAAACATGGGAACCGCACTTAATAATACGCACACTTTGTATTCATATTAATCGACTAAAATGTGATGTAATATATGATGTAAGGATTACGACGGATAACACGTGTCAAAGGGATAGGCAAAGGTTGTGTGGCTCCATGTCACCTGAGTGCATCCAATAAGAGGCCTAAAAAGACCCGAGCAACGGGGTCCATTTGAGCATATTCGGGTCAGGCTCCCCACCACATGCCTGTCTGCCTCAATACAGCTGCTTCAAATTTTTTCCCCCTTAAAGGAAATTATATATATATATATATATAGAGATCAGAGTTAGATATGGCTGAAAAACAAATATGGATTGCTATAATGAGCGGGAAAGGAATAAAAAGCTGCCTTTAACTAAGAAGAAAGAGGATGGAATGGTCCACAGAAAAAACATAGAAATTGAATTTTAATTTTTTTTTTAAAAAGTACAAATTACGTTCTGTTTCTTGCAGAATTATTAATAATATTGTGTGGATGAATGTTATTTGAGATTGGATTCATTTTATATGCTTCTTTTTCGTTTGGGATTGTTACAATAATCTCAGACTCTCATAACATTCCAAAACCAGGGAAAAGAAATAAAGCGTTTACATTTATTTCTGTCTATTTCTTTTAGACATGGTACAATTTATATAATATATATATTCCTTAATTTTTCTCCTAAGTAAAAGTTTGGAGAAAATTTAATTTCCCATGCTTGAAATAATGGTTAATAACTTCATTGTTGAAGTCTTATTGATTTTAAAAATGAGCATTCAAATTCAATTCTCACTAATTTTATTTTCTAATGCTCAATTATAAATTATTTCTTACGAATTTATGATTAGAGCTAAAGTACTTAAATTGATTTTGTCACATGAAAAATTAATTATATACTAACACGATTATTAATACTAAAAAACACGATGATTACAAAATGATGTCGCTGAAAACAACATTAATAAATAAAAATATAAAGTTAGTGATAGATTGTGCGTTTAGTTTTTGAATAATTGTATTAATTTACAACTAATCAATCAATCTATAAGATTCTATTACAATTGCAATGAGATGGTAAATAGGAACATATTTTCTCATTCTCAATGTATTATACTAAATTATTGAAAGAGTGACATATATAAAGTAGTGATTTTTTTTCATTATTTAGATAATACATACTCAGAGTATATATCACTCATTCAACAACTTAATTTAATACACTGGCAATAGCATAAAATTACTAGTGCTTTTGTTATAAATTTATATCTATATGAAATATATTAATAGTTTATTGAAATTAAAATAATTGAACTTGAGTAATTTTAGTAAATAAATAAAAATACATACTAATGATCTTACTATAAATGAGGGTTATCTAGTGTACAGTGGTCATTTTTGCTTTTCTTCTATTTGTTTAGGGCTATTCAATAAATTATGGCTTAACTTATATGAAAACAGATTATTTTTGGTCTTTCTTGAATTTTTTTGAAACTGTCAGCTTATCTATTGTATAGAAATTTAATTAGAGTGGAAAGAAAAGTTAATAAAGGTAATAAAAAGGAGGATTGTTAAGACCACACATTGACTAAAGGATATGTTATTATATCATAATGCTAAAGTATTTAGATAATATTTTCATCAGTATATATAATTATTTATCATTTTAATAACCTTTTATTTTGATTAAATTATTTAAAATAATGATAAAAATCATTATAAGTAACTAATAAATTACTCACATAATTTAAAATTTTACGTAGCATTTTAATAACATATACATTATACTAGAATTTACTAATTAAAATATTGCGACCAAGCAAATTTTAAATCTGCTTTGAAGACAAAATTGCAATATAACTCTTATACTAACTTTATATATAACAAAATTCAAAAATTAAGTTTATCATTTAACTAGGCATATTATTTTATTATAAATAAATTATATTTATTTTTTAAAATGAGAAATTTGTTTCTAAATTTTGTGATATAAAATATTTTTATTTTCAAATTATTTGAAAGATTAAAAAAACCGGAAAGATAAATATCTCATTCAAACTAAATCATAAAAAAAAAAAAAATCTATACATAATATTTTGGACAAAAATAAAAAACAAATACATTTCTCAACTCTATTTCAAGTTTATTTTAAAAGTATGCAAATTACTTGGTTTCAAAATACTTTTATTTTTAATATCTTTGAACTTTGAAATAGTTTGAAGATAAAGATATATTTATACTACTGAAATTAATGTTTATTTTACGTAGAAAATGAATACAAATTGAGTTAGAAATAAAAGAAATTATGATTAGTGGATATTAAACTTGTTTTTAATAATAAAGTATTTTGACTATTAATTTAGTATGGCCACAACATTTTTTTAAGTGGCATTACATATATCTGAAGAAAAAATATGAAATGAAATATAAATAGAAGTTAATTAATCTCTGATTTGATGAGAAAGTTAAGGTTAAAGTCATAAATTTTTGAATGAAGTCACTATAATTAAAAATTTAGGTAAAATTACTTACTAACCTTTTAACTTAAATTAGCACTATGTTATTTTAAATAATTACTAAACAAAATTCTTTTACTTATTTTAAATAATTACTATACAAAATTCTTTTATTAATAGAATTTTTTTTTCTTTTCTTGCATGATTTATTCAAAACTGGCAAAAGGGATTTCAACTTGTGATATTTTAATTTAATAATGCATTGATTTTTATTGTATGTAGATTAATAAATCAATCTAGCTAAGCTAGGTAAGTTTCATCAACGTGAATATAAACTCTATTTGAAAATTTTGTATTTTAAATGCCTCAAAAAAGGTAACATTTCAAATTCCCAAATAAGTTTTAATTAAATACAGTCATGAATTCAATTAATTAAAGAATGTTAAAAACTATCATCCAAGAAGTTTAATGTAAACAATAATACAAAATCATAACTATCATTTCCCTCAAAAAAAATTTAAATGTGCTTACCATAATACATATGTAATCAATATTTTTTGTACCACATTAATTAACCAGGATCAATGGCTGATGCAAGCTACAAAACCCACATTTAATCATTACAGATATGAACCTCCAAAAAGGAGTCTCATGCAATCGATGAAGTCATTTGACTAAGACGATTAATACAGTTTTCTCTATTAGCTGAGACAGCTAGCAGTTAAAAGGGCTTTAAGAAGAAGCAAATAAGACAGACATAAGGGGTGTTTTTTATTATTCTTCCTTCTTATTTTATTTTATTTTGTTTTCACTCAGGAAAAATAAATCAACACGAGAAAACAATTAAAATGATGAAAAACGATACTCTACATCTTCCCTTACCTCAATCCCATCTTTTATAATCTTCTGATCATGTATTTAAATTTTGATAGTTACATTTTAGATATTTTTATATATAAAAACATAATATAGTCATATTTCTTTTTAGATTTTACAATAAATTTAAAATGTTTTAAATTTAATGCCAATATCGTTATCATGTTACTGATAATATTGAATATAAATATAAATGAATGGAGAAATTAAAGAAAGGCTTCTTTTTTTTTTCCCTTCTAAAAAAACTCAATTCAAGTGCGTATTCTCCGGTAGGTGCTGGTAGTAGGCGCTCGTAGGGCTGCCCCAAAGATGACTGCTTTGACGTTCAAATCAAAACGAAAGCCTTGTTACATTTGAGAGGGAAACGGAGATACCATTCTTTCCTTTGATAATATGAGAAGAAAGAATGCCACTCTCCTAAATAAGCATAACTTGCGCTTGAAAAAAATACTAATAAATTGATAAGCTTCACAGACATCTGAAGCTGTATAACATAGAGAAATATTATGGAACCATCAACAGACAGTAAGATCATTATCTTAATTAAGTTAGAGGGATACATGAAACAATGAAATGGGCTGCACTTCAAGTCTTTAGAATGCATAGCATCATGAGCAATCAGCCTTTGAATTTGCTGCAGAGTGACTGCTCATGATGTTATATCATTCATTCAAAGCTTCAAACGCCAAAAGTGGCCAGCATATTAGAATCCCCCTCCGATTGCCGGAGCCCAATAGTCAGCACCATTGTCACTTCCAACATGCTGAGTGCAAGACACAGGAATCAAGCATAACCCTCTACTCTTCAAGTCCTTTGGCTTTTCTTGGCTATCCTGATATATATATATCATCAAATAATAAATCAAATAAATGAAAAGGTATCTCTACTTTTTCATAAGAAAGAAACTTATATCCACCAATGATATAATTTCAATGTGCATAATGTATATAATATCAGTAGACCACAATGAGGGGTGAAGATTATGTTGATTGTAATGTACACAAGAAAAAAGTAATAATTATACTATGTGACGAACAATATGTCAAATGAAGGAGAAAAAATTTAGTTATATTGGATAAAGAAAAAAGAGTACCTGCTGGTTAGGACCTCCTTTTCTTTTCAGGCAGATGTCGTTCAACAGCTAAATGAAAGATGAAAAGGAAAGGAAGAGGGAGAGGGGAAAAAAAGTATTAGTGTTTTCCATGCCTTTTTTTTATTCCCAACAACCCTTAAGTAGTCCCAATTATATGCTTTTAATTAAACTTTCATTTAGATAAAGTTTGTATAAAGCTGAGAACCTCGTTCTTGGGCTAGTTATAGCTATTTATAAAATATTCTTTCCATATATAAAGACTCCCTTTCTCGATTTTTTGATTGACGGAAGTGATGGATCCAATAAAGCATACCTGACCAGGGTCTTCAGGAAATACACAATTCCTTTCTCCTTGAACCTATAACAAAAAGAAAAGAAATATGTAACCATGGTTAATTACTTGCACATGTGTGCATACACTGAAGAAAGAGAGGGTCTTGACATTGCACTGGGAAAAGATATGAATATGGTATCTATTACTGAGGTATACATAAACGAGGTGAGTCCAAAGTTAGTGTTGGTGTACACAGACGGTATAGGCAAGAATTTGGAATATACTTACACGCTGTTGTTGGTTCCTCATGGTTGAAGCAGCAGAAGTACCCAGGTAAGGGGAGCTGAGGGCCTGCAAAAAAAACAAGGATAGAGATATTTGTGACTTCCATAACTAAAGAAAGATTAGAAAAAGAAAGAATAATTGAGAGCAATAACTTTATTAACTGCATGCTTCTCACTGATTTTGAGTATAGTTGCAGAGGCAGAGAAATAATTGAGAGCAATAACTTTATTAACTGCATGCTTCTCACTGATTTTGAGTATAGTTGGAAAGGCAGAGAGTACAAAGAATTAGTGGAAGAAACATCACCTCAATTTGACCTTGAAGGAATCTGATATATCCAATAGCTTCTAACAAGACAGAAGCTGTGTCAGTCTGCAAAAGACGAGAACAACAGCATTAGGCATACAAACCCACTCATCTTTTTTTCATCTTCTTTAATGGCAAAAAGAGAAAGCCAAAAGAGTAAAGATATACAGAAAGAACTTTCATGAGATAAAATATCTTTCTTCTTTTTTTTTTTCTTATTTTCCTCTTCAAGGGCTTTATGGGATTTATCATAGAAAAGAAAAGAAAAATCTTGTTATTTCTTGTTCTTTCTGTTCAAAGTTTGTGGATGAAGAAGTAATAATGGAGGGTTTTTTTTTTTTTTTATACCTTTCCAAATGGCGAAACCAGCTGGTGAAGGTTTGTGATTCTATCACCCAACTTCTCCTTCCTCACCTGGCTCGATCATAAATATTATAAATTATAGACCATTGATTTTTGTTTATTAACTTATAATTATAACGTAAGCAGTGTATATTTTAATATTGGATAGACGAAACATAGCAGAAGAATCACGCATGCCTAAAGAAATAGACAATAAAGATAGACATTATACACTAACACAGACACAGACAGGCGCACACCCATGCTCTTTTCTTGAATGAAAGAGAGAGAGGAGAAATTTTGCTATACTTTTAGTGGCGGTTGGCTTGAAGAGGTCTGAACCCTAGGCTTCTTACACACTCCACCAATGGCGGCGCTGCTATTACACTAACAAACACCAAAGAAACAAGCACTAAAGATAAGGATAACAAAAACTCACAAGAACAAAAACACCAGACCATACATATATAATTAATCTAGGAAACTGTGAATTGTAAATTCGAACTCAAGTGAAGTCCAAAAAAATTTAAAAAAAAAATTGAACACACAAATTATGTATACCCACCTCAGATGATTGATCTGGATGATCTTGATTCCGGGCATCTGGCTTGTTATAGGAGAAGTCAAGTATATTATTACTTAGACTACTAGTAACACAAGACCTAGGGGACGAGACTGGCATGACTAATGGCTGTGACCAAGTAGGCCTGATGGGAGGCTGAAATTCTTCATCTCCATGATGACCGTACAAATTACTGCTATTTTTAGGAATTTCTTGCTTTACATCAGCAACAACTACAGGAACTCTTGATGATGAATATGGATTATTGTTATTATTGCTCAAGATATGGTCTTCCCAATTTTCCAACTTTTTGGGCTGAAAATGACTCGCTCCAAAACTATCTTCTTCTTCTCCTGACAAACCACCCCTGAAAGTTAAAAAGAACTGACCAATTAGTTAAAGCATACTATTTATTTTTCTTGATTACAGATTAGTAACCTGAAAACCCACATCCAAATATATATGCGCATACTAAAACAAGGGTTTGAATTTTGAGGGAAATAAAGGAGATATATAGATTCAAACATATATATATATATATATATACACACACACACTAACAAGAGAAGGTAAATATCTGAACAGTGTAACTGCCAAAACATAAAAGAAATACTATATGATTTTGTAGATCAATATAAGTTAAGTTTAAATGTTGACTTAAAATCCAATATATATGACGAGAAGTGAAGTAGTAGGGAAAGAGAGAGTACATACAAAAGCAGTTGACTCCACGACTGAGGAAGCTCTTGGTTATCAGGCAAAGAATTCAAGAAAGGAAGAACAGAAGAAGAAGATCCAATCACATATTGATGAGAAGGAAAAAGAGATGGGGATGAAGAAGATAACAAAGCAGAAGTCTGCTGTGATGGTGGAACCAGGCTCCACCGGCTAGGGTTTCCTGCCATCATTAGCTTCTTCGCACTGCTGCTTATGATGATATTGATGATCTATAGCTGCAAAAACTCACAAGCTTGAATTCTTGTATGCCTTGAAAAAAGAAGAAAGCATGCATATAGCTATAAATATAAAAAATACAAGTTTCTTTTTTCCTTCACTTTCTTTTCTTTCCTTTTTCTTTTCTTTCACTTTGTCACATATATTTCCCTGTTCATGCACCCTTACAAGACATTTGCTAAAGCTTTCAAGAACCCTGTTTGCTTTCTCAGATGATGTTGAAGAAACTTTGAGTACTCCAATTTTATTTTTTTTGAAAGAATTTTTATAGAGATGTGGGATTAAAAAGCTTTGCATATATGTTTCCTTCTGTTTCCTTTTCTTCTTTCAATTGTTTAGTAGTCTTTTTTATTCTTGCTTTTGCTTTATTATAAAGTGGGGCAAGAAAAGCTGGTGTGGTGGGCAGTGTTTGTTTTCACTCCTCCATAAACTAATGGTTTTTTAGGAACTTATATATATAACTTGTTTCCTTGATTTGGGTTGATGCATTGGGATTGTTTTTGGAGTTAGGGTTAGGATATAGGATTAGGGTATAATATATATATATATGTATGTGTGTATGTATAGTAATAATATTTGTCCATTTCATATTATTCATAGATGCTTTCTCTTTTCTAGAGCAATAATTCAACTGAGCAAACAGAAATACTGAATCTAAGTAGGCCTGCAATTTCAGGGCAATAGAAAGCAAAAGGTATTTATAGTTAGCAAAAGAAAAATTCTATCCACACTCCATTATGTATATGTATTATACGGTATTATTTATTCTATTTATATTGTGGTTGGAGGATGCTAATTTTGCACTAAGTGCACATGCTTCCAACAAAAAAGTTGAGTGTGAGCAAGAGTTGATGTTTTTCATTTAATTTAAATGACATCAACTGAGAGACAAAATATAATGATTGAATATTTTAGCCTATAGTACTCATTTATTATTATAATTATTCTTGTTTCTCTTTTGAATTTTGAGTTGCATTAGAATCAATGTTTCTATGGTATTTACACAGAGGATAGACAAATTGTTGAAGAGTCCGCACAGGTGAATTCACGATGATATCCAACAGTGAAAATCATAGGATTGACAATCCTTTGACTGATAATGCATACAACCAACCATATAGTAAGGCCCACAAATTCAATGAAAATGATTTGTTTTAGCGGAATCCTAACATACATGAGGATGCAATGTTGTACGATAAATAAGAATCTCTGTACAACATTAACTAGAAAAGGTACATTATCTACCACCTTGAGAAATCTATGTCGTTCATTGGGATGTGATGAAGACTTCCGCTTAATAGACTCCAATTTGACCACCCTCCAAGAAAATCCTCTAGTATCTAAATGTAAGTTGCTATTAATTGCTAAGGATAAGTATAATTAATTAATAGGAATATATATGCCTGATGGTTAAAAAAAAAACAAAACATTAAGAATTTTTCACCTCGAAGAGCTCTATTATTGCAATCTAACCTCTCTTTACCTCCACTTAGCGGTATACACTAAAACCAATAAGAGAGCAGATTTCACAGAACATGGTAATATTATTAAAACCATCCTGTGGATGTCCAAAAGGCAACAATAGAAGAAACTAGAGAAGGCAAAAACTATTTTGGGCGAAGACATTGAAGTTCTCTCATCTTCTATCCAATCCTATGTTTGGTTCTTATAAAGTTAAAATCACATCACACTTTGCACACGGTTCCGCTAAAAAAGTGAGGCTTGGAGACATGAACCATACGCATTTCTCATGAAAGCAACCATGGGAGACGGGAAAATCTACCAATTGCTATCGCTTCATAGCTATTGAAGCCACTGATATATGGACCTTTAATTTGTTTTTACATGAACCAATACATTATTGAAAACAAAAGTCCTTTCATGACCCAAAAAATGAGTCAAAATTGAACTGTGTCAAGATGCTACTGCATGGAGACGTAAATAAAGAAGAAAGCAACTGCAAAGGTTTTGAAGAACTTGTGAATTTTTCATATTTCTTAACTGCATAATGATGACAAAGAATGATTCCCAATTCAATCAGAGGGAATAAATGCTTCTATAGAAAATGTCTTAAGCCTTTGATTAAATTGTGTGCCTAATTCAGGCACTTTTTTATACAGCACTGTGTCGATCTTATCCCCTACTGCTCTCTATCAGTTATTGACTAGGATTTGTATGACTGGCTAAACCAGCATGCCGCTGCATAGCTGCCACTGGCTCACTGCATCTTGGACACCGAAATGATGGAGATGCCGCACACCGTGTTCTAAGGCAGTAGTAGCAATACCTACAAATACGAAAAAGACACCTGAATCAAAAGGTTGTCCAGATAAGACCATGAATCAAATATATGTAATTACGCCTTATCACCCCACTATAGATGCAGAAAAATACTGATAATAGAATCCAAATAATCAATAATATACCTGTGCTGACAGGGAAGAGCAAGAAATGGAATGGTTGGAGTTGCCTGGCAAACAGGGCAAGTACCATCATCTACTTCGGAACTTGAGGATTTGGCTTTTGAAAATGGACTAAGCAAGTTTTTCACAGATGATGAGTTAAGAAGGGGAAGAAGTAATAACAGCATCTCCTGCATATCAGCAAAAGGAAGTTATAGATTGAATCATGGCTGAAACTTTGGCACTTCATGCAACGGGCAAAAAAAAAAAAACTCCAAAAGAGACAACCAAACCTAGGTAACTAGTGCAAATCCCCCACACCTAGTAATATTAACCTATGGTGGAGGCACATCACACTCTAGTTGATGAGTTTTATAACGACATTAATCTGGATCAGTTTAGTTAATTTCAAGTAAATTAAAGAATTTTCATGGTAATATCCAGCCTATTTTCAGAATAATAATGATAATATCTGGCTTAACAGCAATTTACTTTAGCCTACTTCAACGCAATGATTTGTATAAAAATTAGAAACCTCAGTTTCTATAATTGTATACACCATTTCCACATGTCCAATTTTTCCACACAGTTCATAACATCACTATATCACAGGAAAGAAAATATTCAACGATAACAACTCAGTTCATATGAGGTGCCTGACATCATTCCAAAGAAGCACTGATAAGGGAATAAAATAACTAAACAGGTAAGACATTCAAGATGTGGCAGATAAGTCAGAAAACAGCTTCAGGTAACACTTGAACATACGAGCAGGGCACCCCAAAGTTGTTGCTCTGCAGGTTTTACTTGGTACAAAACTTACAAATTATTATATTAAGGTAACAGATAAATGAAATTATGAAACTATAATCCAGAATATGAACCACAAAAGACAATGAAAAAGAGTGCAAAAACAAGGTAGAAAAAGCTGATTCATTTTGTGAGAGTGGAGAAGGCCACCCATATGTCATTTCCAATTCCATTTTCCTCCCCCCCTCCCAATTTGTGCTCTTTTCTTCTTTTTTTTTTCCTTTTCTTTCTTTGCTCTGCCTGAGCAGAGTTTGTAAATTAAAAGCAATCACTTTTGCCAATCCACATTCTGAACAACAAGGCATTGTCAAATATCAATAAAAGGATAAAAAATAATTCATGAACTGAAAAAAAAAAAAAAAAAAAAAAAAAGAAGCAAAGAGAGACCTTTTAAGAATAGCATGAATATGCAGGCTAAATAAAATGTGTCATTGAAGAGCATTTGTGGATCTCAAGTTGAGTGAATATAGACTAGATAACATGTAAATCTTAATATCAGAATGCTTATAGATTCTGGGAATTAAAAATCAATTACCGAAAATTCATTCCACACTAACTGGCGATTCATGTACTCAAAGCTAACTGCTCTATTCATATTAGGGCTCCCATAGACGAGCCTCGCCCTTAAGACTCTTTCAACAAGGTTCCTAAATCTGCATCAAAAACAGACAGGAACTCCAACAAGGTCATAAACTGAATAAATGTTGCAGATATTCAATTTAGGTAAATACCGAAAGAATTGGAGTTCGAAAAAAAACATATAACAAGAGTCATCCATACACATGCATCTGCAAATGATATCCGATAAATTGGTCCTAGACAATTCTTAACTGGTGTTTGAAATCACTGTTATCATAACAAAGGATTCCATTTAATTTTCACAGATTGATACCATGGCTGAATTAATTCATAAAAAAAAAATGACATGAACTAATTATTTAGCCCAAATGCATTTCTATTACTTGGTCATCCTAAAATTACACTGCAGATAATACAATTCATCATAAATCATATAGGCAATATCAGTATAATCCTACTTCTTTTTGTATCAAGAATGACAAGTAATCATTGAATGTTCTTTAATTGAAGTCCATTGCACTTGGTCATTTTTATGTCAGGAAACTCCATTGTGGGCTTGAGATTTCAATAAAAACAAGCAAAAAAATAAATAATTAATGGTATAGACAGCCACTTGCAACATCAGGAATGGTCATCTAATAGAAACTTTAATACTTTGCATGACCTTTTAGACCATACTTAGAGAAGTTCAACGCATTATTCCTATAATGTGTGTATTACCTCACACAAACTGTCATTAATTAACAGTCTAACACTGCTAACTTAATTTTTTACATTATTTATTCTTTCCAAAAATAAGATTCATAAACCATGCTGCAGAACATACCTTCCTGTGTAAAGAAATATAAGAAGGTTTCCAAACGAAGCAGCCCTATAAAGTCCCTCCATCCGTTGTATCAAAATCCACGCTCGCCGTGCCAGTGGCCTCTATGGAATACAAAAAGGAAATTAGCAAAGTGCACATTCCTCAATCAACATTTCAAGAGGGAAAAGAAAATGAGCTAAATATAAATACAAATAGTACCTGCTCAGAATCACCCCACCTACGAAATGCAGAAAATGACTGCAACCGAGCCCAGATATATTGACCACCAACAGTGGCAATGCAATACCAAATTTTCTGAGCCATGGTAAGTCCAGGTCCTTCCAAACCTGTTCTGACTGGAGGAAACGCAATATACCAAGCAAAAATTAGAAAAGTATTTTGGGCTGATAATAGAGAGAAGGACTAAATACCACTGTAACGACAAATATTACAGGACTTGTAAATGTGCTCCCTCAGCTATATTGAACTCATATAAGAAAGCTTGCTAGGATTAGAAACCAAACTGAGCCAAAGCCAATCCTTACTCTCCTTTTTTTTAAAAAAATAATAATCCTTCTCTTTTGAGTGTTAGAATAATATCAGATCTTTAATTTAAACATATAAAAACACAGGTCCCACATGTGAAAATGCAGCAAAATATATTCCTATAAAAGCAAATAGAACTTGCATTTAGAATTATCATAAGGTACCCAAACAAAACAATCACAACTAACATGAAGAACATATTAACTAGCATGAAGAAAACCTATTAACAAAGATCCATAAAAGAGTGGACGCCATATATGACCACTGAATTTGCTAGAGAAGCACTTGTCAAGACCAATGGCATTCAACATAAGGAAACTTATCTTCACACAAAATTTATGTGAAATATGTAAGAGGCCAGCACATGGCAACACACAAGCAAACCGCCCTTTTAGCTTTTATCTTTTGATTAACCTAGATGTGCATCCCATCAAATCATTAAAATTTTGAGCCATGCATATTCTAGAATTAAAGACTTTAACTCTAAATCTGCAAAATTTACACAACAGTAGAGGTCGAAACTGTCAATCAGTTCAAGAGCCAAACTCATACGCGGGAAAAACACAGACCTGCTTACCTCTTTCTCTTGGTTCAACTGCACGTTCATCTCTATACCTCAGATTCATCAGAGCATTTCCTGGAGTAGGCTTATCTACCCAAATAGAGAATCTCCAAATAAGCAACTCAAGGAAAGCATCAAGTTCTGGCTCATATTGAAATAACATTCCTGGCTAATCCCAATAAACGAAATAAACAAATTAAACATTGTCTCATGCAGCATCAGATCAATAAATACAATTCCAAGTAATACAAAAATCAAGGTTTTAAGCTGGAAGACCTAGGTAAATACCTTCATTAGAGAGAAAACCTTGACTAATTGCTCTTTTAACATACCAGACATTTCAATGTCCAATCTTGCAGCATCAAATTGATTAACTCTCGATATTGAAATGGATATTGTTGACTGCCACAGAAATCAACATATTAAAAAAAATCACAGCATTAATAAACAATCACTTGCCAATAGACACAGCTTGACATTTTCACCCAACCCTTAAACCAAATCTTTAAAAAAAATCAAAATTTACCCCAGATATTGGAAATAAATAGTTTCCAGGATAATCTTTCTCAGATAACTTTTTAACACTACAATACCCTCAAGTTATTAAGGACGACACACTATTTAGCATTTACCCTCGTTAAGAAAAAAGTGTACTAGAGGAAAATAATAAGGAAGAACCCCGTCATGTACAGTAATTCAGCAACAGCAAACTTTTATCTTGCTGCATAAATTTGATAACTTTCACCCCGAGAAAATTAATTATACAAATTCGTCACATGGGATTGATTTTCCCAATAACTTGGAAAAGAACCAAACAATCCAAAAGCCCTAAAATTGATAGTTGAAAAGGGAATGTAAAGAAATACAATAACTTAAATACATAAAAAAATAAAAAATAAAAATAAGGAGGAAGAGGAGTAGTAATACCTGGTGGGAGATAGTGAGAGCTTGCCATTGAGGAAGCAATTTTTGGCATGCATGAATCCATTCATCTTCAGGCGGTGGTGGTGGCACCGAAATACCGTTACTACTACTCATTCTCAAGAAACAGAAGATGTAATTTGATGATGATGATATGATTCTGCGTTGCTTTTTCTGCTAGGGTTATAGAAAAGAAGGGAGAGAGAGAGAGAAGTGGTAACTGCCGCATAGGCAGCTAAATTTGAAAAGAGACTTGCCGTCCGTCCTGTCTGGGAATAGCTCTGTTTTGATTAACTGTTCACTATAACTTTTTTCTTTTTTTTAGATCAATTCTTCAAAATTACATCACTGCTCTCTTTTTTATTTAAAAAAAAATATAATATTTTTTTACTTTTTTTATTCAGTTATAAAAGAAGAGAATATATTAAATCCAAAACATAAAGTCTCAAAAAATATACACAACTAATAAAACTATAATTCGGATATATTTTATTAATTTTAAAACATTATATGTAGTATTTTAATTCTGAAATTTATAAATTTTTTCATTATAATTTAACATTTTATTTTTAGAATCGATTGCATCTTATTTTGAATAATAAAATCATGGCCACAAAAATGAGATAAAAGGGAAGGTCTTTTAATATAAATCCTCACCAGTAACAAGCTCATTCCAAATGTTGAACCTAAATTCTTCTTCTTCTTTTTTTAATGATAAAAAACAATAACAATTTTATTTATTGATTGTTTAATACTTAATCGTGATAGTAATTCAAATGTCCTAAATGCCTTACATTTTTATGAAAATATGGCTTAAGGTCGTCTCGAGTGAAAAAAATTAATTCATATAAGGTACCCTAATTAACTTAAAATTAAAATTTAGTTGAGTTAAACTTAATATATTTACTATTATTTAAAAATGATAATAATATAATAAAAATAATATAAAGATGGAAATATTGGTTTTTATTTTTTTTTTCCTTTTTGGAGGCCCACAATGTGATATGATAATCACTGTCATGTAAGTCATCAAGGAAAATTGTTCTCATTGTTGATGTATTTTTAAGAAATTATACATTTAAGATTCTAAAGAATGAACAAGTGACGTGAAATATCATAATATTTATTGAGACGTGACTTGAAATTGTAGTGATTGTAAAATAAAACTCTTTTGAATTCAACATTTAAAATTATTCATATATTTTAATCATGAAATTATTTTTAAATCTATATTTTAATTACATTGTTAATGTAATTCAAAAAGTATTAGCAAAATTTTTAAATATTAAAACTAATATTTAAAAATTTATAATCAATTAAAAAATTATTTTAACTTTTAACTCAAAATTATTTATTGACAATACAACATTAAACGCATCCTTAAGCTTTAGAATGATTCTATAATTTTTCAGCTTCTTTAAATAATTTCTCGTACATTAAAGCTTTCGATTTTTTAATAAAATATATTTTGAACTGTTAACATAATAATTTTATTATGCGCAAATGGTTTTGTTAGCAGTGTTTTGCATAAAAGCTTATAGTAGAAATTATAATAAATAATATAAAATAATATAAGTACAATAAATAATCAATAGAATAAGTAGTGAAATAAAACGAGAAGTAGAAAATGAAGAACTGATATATGAAACTTATGATCACACGATATTCTTAAAATAAATTTGTCTCTTATTATTGAGAATGAAATGATGTTTGTCTCTCATGATATAATAGAAAATAAAGAAAATCACTATAAAACTACTTTCTAACTAATTGAATTTGTCAAAACTCAATTGCACTAAACCTAACAACCTAAAACTAGAAAAAAAAAATGCTTTAAACTAGAAAGAATAAGCTATGGTCCACTGATGTACCAAGAACAAAAAAAAAAAATATTTTTTATAGTCATTCAATTGAAATATAACTTGCTAAAATTAATTTTAATAAAATATATCAATTGAGAAAATTAAATAAAGAACAATTGCATACAATTAATTCTTAATTAATTCAACAATTATAAGATCAAATAATTAAAATAATTAATTCAGTAATTATAAAATTAATTAGATTAATTGTATTATTATAAAATTAAATCAAATTAATTTCATCAATTATAAAATTAACTCACATTAATTATTTTAGACTTATATCTTGGTAATTATTCATGTGAGATAATTTGAGTATCAATTTTATGATTTCCATTTGTATAATTGTGAATATTCATCATTTCTAAACTACCACAGAAAAAAATGAATAAACTCAATCCTATTTAAAATTAAATTTCAAAGTAACATTTTGTCATAGATTTTAAGAACTATTTTTCAAGAATCTCTCACGCGAATGAAATTGATAAAGAAATGAAATAGACAAAAATACGACCTAGTGATAGAATTCATCCATAAAATTTCTCATGCTCAACATTATTATATTCATTATTTCTCAAAATTGAAAGAAAAGGCAAAGTAACAAATAGAGAAAATCACTAATTAAATCTTGAACTTTGAGCACATTTACATTTATATCTTGAATAAATTTTTTAATAAAAATATACAAACTTTAATTTTAATTGTACTTCTAACATTAGATATAAAAAATCAGTATCCATAATTGACAGGTGTTGAGCTGACATATTACGTGACAACAATTAAGAAAAAATAATCACTTTCAGCGTTTTTAAATGCTTTTAGTACAACGACCCTGAATATTCAATAATTTGTCATTTTAGATAAAATAATTACACTATTTTTTCTACCAAAATACAAGAAAAGAAGCAAAAACAAATAAAATTATATTGTCACTGTATATAATTATTTTTTCTTAATTATTGCCATGATGCCAGCTTAGCGTCTACCAAGTATGAATACTGTTTTTTAATGTCCAAAACTAAAAATACAATTAAAATTAAAATTTGTATATTTTAAATTTTTATTCAAGATATAAATGCAAAATTAGTGATTTTCTCTAACAAATAAGCTAAAATTTAATTTACAGTCAATTTCTCAACATTAACCCTAAAAATCCCATCAAATTCCTCCACAACCTCATCAGCCACCTTTCCCTCACCCATCCTCCTCAACCCTTTACTCAAAACACCTACGACATACTCATCAGCCGGCCACGTGTCCCCACACCCATTCCTCCTCAATATTCGATAAATTTTAACCGTTGATTCCCTCCTACCGGCCTCGACCACACCTCTAATCACCCTAAGCAATCCCTTATCACTCCCCCACTGGATCCCACCCTCATCCCTTTCTAGATCATCAGTCAAACGGTCAATGTCGTGCACGAAGCCGTTCCTGGGGAGGTTCACAGTAGATGATAAGGATTTGGAATAGGCGCGTTTGAGAGATTGGACGGCTAGGATTGCTTCGGTGCTTAGGATGCGGCCTTTGACGAGAGGTCCACGATTGGAGCGTCAACCACAGCGTATAAGAACAGAGGTGGTGGCGGTTGGGGATTTAAAGGTGTGTTTGCGGAAGAGGAAAGCTGGGGAGGTGAGGTTGGAGTGGAGAGAGGATGACGCCATGGAATGGAAGGATGGGATTGAGTGGTCGAGCGAAACGACGTAGTAAATTGTTATTGGAGGATTTTTTTAAAAAAAATTTATGAAAAGACAATTTTATCCTCGACAAAAAATTATACATATACAAAAAAAAAACAGAACGTCGACAGCAGGATTCGAACCTGCGCAGGCAAAGCCCAACAGATTTCGAGTCTGTCTCCTTAACCACTCGGACATATCGACATTGACAATAGAATGTTTTAAATAAAAATTATTTATCGAAATATTGAAAGTTAACGATGGGCCCAAATGTATCTCAGAGCCACCATTGACGAAGCCCTGACCCTTATAAAGCTATGAGATTCGCTGAGTCCATACTCCATAGATTCACAAAACAATAGGACTGCAATTTCGAATACGACCAATCATCACACAAATGGCTGCAGGGAGGACAAGTAAAGGAAGTTAAGAATTTAAATTGAATATTTAAGCAATTATCCTTCTCGTTTCAAGAATTTCTGATATACCTTTTTTTTTTTAAAAAAAAATGGACTGCCGCATACATAAAACAGGACTTTCACTTTAACTTAATTACTGTACACAGTACTTCATGTAGTTTTCACCTTTCTTAGCAGTAGCACTCTCATCAGATACATCAAAGACAGAATGGTTGAGGTGATTGGCGGCCAAAATTTTCATGTTGATGTATGATTGATAATCCTATGAACCTTTTGTTTTGATGATTAACTTCACCCTGTCTTTAATTTGTCATTTTTAACTTGGCACTTTTCACCAGCTAAAGGATTCCAACTTCAAATTTTGGCATTTTTAGTGAGAATTAAGTAATACAAACAAAGAGCTTATCAAATATATCTATGTGGCTTTTTAAAGTAAAATTAGTGGACGCATGATATTCATCCCTAAAATGATTAATGTCATATATCCACAACAAATGAAATAGCTTGTCCAATAAATAGAGAGATGCGTTGTATTGTATGATTTGTGTTGCCAACCACAATATTAATGAACTGTAATGAGTATGTATAATCTGGCCATTCAATTAACATCACCCATTTTCTGCAAGGCAGAATGGAAAAAATTTATTAAATGGCCTCTGGTTCGGTGGATTTGGACCACATGTCAATAAACACATTCTCATTCAACTATACTGAATGAGATATATGTCATTAGCATGCTAAACACTATTTGGATATAGATTTACGTACCATGATTTGACAGTGTAATCAGGAGTTTTGTGGCTTAGTATATACTTGCCATAACTACCATTGTTAATATGCTATAGATTTATATCATTATCGTTAAATATTGTGGGGAATAAACATAGCTTCTCATTAAATTTTTGAACTACCTCGTAGTACTAATTTGTAATTCTTCGATAAGCCCTTGCCTCTCTCATAATTGATTGATTGATTAGACATATTGTATTAGATTTATATCATTATCTTGGATTTTCTGATTCTGCTTTAACATTCTCAATATCTTCACGTTCTGCAATCCAAGGAGAATTCGCATGCATGATTTTAAATATGTACCAAGTTCTGAAGTTCTTGAATCATATAGTTTGAAGGGTCATTTGCATTTGCCAATTAAAAGGGTTGCTGAGTGCTAAATATACATTGACTATATTTTTGCACACAAGTCAATTCCCATCATTTGCTCCAATAACAACAGCACGCAAATCAACATAGGAAAACCAACAATTTCTAAGTGATTCGCAGCTCAATTTCCAATTGACTTTCACTCAATATTATCATGAAAAATTTGATCTTCCTCAACGTATAGGCTTCTCATATATCAATTCACCTTTTGAACTTTTTAGCAGATTAAAGATTCGGTTATAACAATGTATCCCGCCATGAGAATTCTAGCATTTTTCTTGATAAAAATTGGTTTTTCCTTAAATGGGAAATAACGAAGGCTAGTTCTTTTAACAAGAATACCAAAAAAAAAAAAAGCCATCCTTGTCAAGTAATTTGGGAAGCATCAGCATATCTTGTGAGTTGATGACTTCTACCATGCGAGCGATTCAATAAGCAGAAAGAGATGAGTGGAGAGAAATATTCATACACTTTAAACTTTCAAGATTCTCTAATCAACATGTACATATACAGAAGGCCTAGATTGTTCCCACCAAGAAAAAAGACTATAAACCTATGGAATCACAATAGACGGTAAAAATTGCTTGTGGGTTACATGCAGAGATGCCTAGATGGGGCATAAACTAGGCTCAAACTTACAAAAACCTCACTGATACAAAATTACGTTAACAGAAAAGAGCTTGTATTTTTGCATCATTGTCAACAATTTAACACAATTGAGTTGCATCAATGTCTTTTGTTGTAAATTATAATGTCTAACTTTGACACTGCAGCCATATATTCTGTCGTCTTGCACCGGTGATTATAAAAGATAATGCATATACATGCATGCCATTATATTCAGTGACTAATTTATAGTGCAGTGTTATTAGGTTTCCATCATTGTCTCTGAACTTTAATGACTAGAAACAAACATGTTCAATTCATATTATAACTTGTGCTTTACGAACTCTCTTTCTGTTAATCATTTGCTTTCAAAACTGATTACCCACATAACTAATCAAATTAATCACTTCGTTTTATACTATGGACATGTGTTGAATCCTTGAACTTCTACACTACAAGGCAAAACGCACTATGTTATTGTATTATTGACTTAATTAATGATTTATTTTATGTTACATGAATATGAGACAAAATAATTAGCATATATAGGATACACATGTCTGAGTATTTGGATACTGACACAATAAAAGTATATAACTACAATTAAAGTGACACAATATAAATACATGACTACTGAATAATTTCCCATCCACATTCATAGATTAAGTTCTCAACACTTAGATTAGATGTTAAGTTAGAGATATATATTAGCAATTTATTGGGTATACTGGGATTATGCTAGAAATTCATGATATGTACGTTTGCAGCTATGTCAAGGGACCTACCATTATTGCTGTCTGAATGAGGTCTCACTAGTGAGTAGTGATCCAAATATACATGCAACCTTAATTGAATGATATGTGTGGAATGTGCAATTGGACCTCACCAATAATGCATTTTATCTCTAATATTGCCTACCAATATACATCTATAGACTAAAGCACATGGAGGATGACCAATCCTGTGGGCTTAGACGATCGATGCTGACTAATGGGGAACCAAAAGGCTAAAGTGAACCAAAAACATTAACGTAAGAGTCAATTTGCTCGATTCATCTACTTGCATTAGATGGGAAAAACAAATAACAAATTCAATATATCCTAATTATATCTTGCATGAAATATCATATATTAAAATATTACAGGTTATTATATCATAGTATATTAGACTTCTTTATAGTTTGCAAAGCATGTTCTTAATTACTTCTTTCAAGAACCATACCGATTTTAACCATGGAATCTTTGAATTGAAATATAAATGATTTCCTCCCAAGTGAAGCATTGAGTGGACGGACGGCATGGATGGGGCCCTGGCTGCTCAACTTTTTTTTTTCTTCGATTAAGGATAAAATTAAGTTTATTTTTTTTATTTTATCATTTTAAAAGTTTATTTACCATTCTAGCTTTTATTTTTCTTCAATTTATTTCATATTAAATATTTTCTATATTTTATTATCTTAAAAATTTATTTACCCTTAAATTTTTCTTATTAAAATGCATATAAATTTAAAATTTATCGAGTTTCAATATTATGTATTTCATTTTTCTTTTTCTATTAGAGATTTATTGAAATTATTGAATGATTTTTTAATTATTTTATTTAGTTCATTTATTCAAACTTTATATATGAATTGAAGAAAATTTATTATCTTTATTTTGAAAATTTTAAATCAACTAATATTTAATTTTTTAATAATAATTTCAATGTCTTTGTCAAGTCCTAGAGAGTGGGAGCATTTCTCCATTCTTTTTTTTGAAAAAATAAAAATAAAATCATTCATAAAAAGTCATATGATATCTATAAAATAAAATAATCTTATAAACTAACATATTAGTATAAAATCAATCCTTAATATTAATAATAATTGCATATTAGCTTAGTTTTGAAATTATGATTCTATTTTCACTATGAAAATTCTTCGATAACTCTAAATTTTTATCAATTATGAAAATCCTACCAGATAGGTATTATAGCGCGATATGAACTTCATATCGTACGTTAGAACATATTTGAGAAATGATACTCAATAATATATCATCATATATTATTAAACAAACAATTTCAAACCACTAAAACTCTAAAAAAAGAGATAAAAAGTTTTCACCAAGAGAGATAAAATAACAAATCTAAAAATAAAACTCTCAAAAGAGAGACAAAATAAAATAAATATGATAAAATAACTTACTTTATTAAATAAAATAGAAAAAGCAAGGAGAGAAAGGAATTTACGCCTGATAGAATATATCAATGGTGCCCTTAAAATACTAGAAAAGAAGAGTTATTTTAAAGAAAAGAAAGACAACTAGATTTTGATAAATAATGCTCTCAATGTATTTCTTCATTCTTGATCATTGATTTTTTCCGCTGTGATGTTTCAATTTAATAATATTGATGTTTTATTTCAAAACATAACAATGTCAATGCTATTGAAGTGAATTAAAACTCATTTATAATTATTTATTTTTCATAAATAAATTAATTAAGCTTTAACTTTAATTGATTCTCATATTTATTTATATACAATTAAATTTTTATATTTTGTAATTATTTTTGTTATGAAAAAAGATAAATTTTTTAGTTTTAATTACAATTTCCTTCATTTTATATTTAATTATAAGTTAATACATTCTATTTTTTTCATTAGTGATTATGATTTTTAATATTTTACATATTTTTAAATAAAAATTTAATTTATTTTGAGTAATTAGACAATTATATTTAGCATATTAATAATGATTTAGTTGTATGAATATTATTTTACTTATACTATTTTACATAAAATAAATATTAATATATGAAAAAATTGATTCATATTCATATTTACAAAATTGAGATAAAAAAATAATGTGTTTTTTATTTGCAATAAATAAAGAGTATCAGCAATAAGTATAAATAATTATCACATATTCTTTAAATTATAAAATTTGTTATACATTTTGATCACTTAAAGTAAATGCATCCGCTTCTGCGGATAACTTCATTCCTTTTAAATATTACCAAAATGAAGAAATAGGAAAGTTTTGATTGATAATTGGTTTTTTGAAGAATTCTTTATAATTACTAAAAAGAAAGAATATGAGAAATACTATAGCAAGTGTAGGCACCCTCAATAGTCACAATCAAACGAGCAAAATTCCATGCCCTTTTTTTTTTTTTTCCTTTTATTCCTTTGTGAATGGAGCCACTGTATCGTTGCTCAGATTCTGCAGTTGATAAAGTAATAACGCCAGGTGTACTCATTCTCATCGTCACTATATCTTCTCAACCGTCCTTGCATAGGATGATTCACATAAACTTGCCACAACGTAGATCAACCCTTGTAATAGTTCCACTGGTGAAGTTCAAATTAGCTTCTTACGCATAGGAAAAATATGGGTTTCATTGTTCATCAATAGAACTAATTCAGAGGAAAACAAAACTGGCCTAACATCTCCTTAAGACCTAATGGTTGGTTTCAAAACTTTTCCTGACCATATGATCTATATCCAAACATATGTATACGTTTCATTTGAATGAATTTATTCACAAAAGAAAAAAAAAAAAAGCAGCAAAGTCAATGTAGTGAATATTAGTAGTGGTTGGTTATGCTTGAATTCTGTAGATTAGGTTTCTTGGTTGATTTTCTTGCAAACACAGACATCACCATGGAATAAATCTGTAGTGGACGGTGAAGAGAACTGGAATGGGCTCATATAAGTTAAAAAGAAAAAAAAAATCAAAGAACGCTAAACTTTGACACGCAACGCCAAAGTGAAAAGAAGAGTTCAAAATCAAAGCAATAAAGGCATTACACAAACGGAATTTTCTTTTTGAGGAACAAAATTGAATCTCTCTTTTTGGTTTAGCCTTAGCTTATCACCTTCCTAACTCGTGCTCACTGTAGCTTTGGTGCCCGGCAACTAGGTCCTACTCCTTTTTCTTTTGGAGGAATTTCCTCAGAAGAAATTTTATATATATATATATATATATATATATATATATATATATATATATATATATATATATATAATAAAAATATAATAATAAAAAAATATTTTTAACATTTAAGATTTGATAATGTAACTTTTAGAAATTTTTAATTTTGTTACAAAATAATAAATTTTAGATTAAATAAGTTTAATTTGATTTTTGATTTTTTGATTAATTGAATAAAATCACCAATCAATTTTTTATTACATGAATATGATTCGATTATTAAAAAAACTGATAAATTCTTTCAAGCATTTTCCTCTTTTCTAACCAAATAAAATAAAACAACTTAGTAGTTTCCTCTCCTCCTCCATTTTCCATTTTTTTTTATTATTTTATCCTTCAATTTCATCTACTTTCTCTCTTTTCATTCTCTCCTGCTTTATTTTCTCTCTTCTTTTCTTCACCATCACTTCATAAGCTTCTAAGAAAATAAAATTTAGCATTTTATAACTCTTATTCTCAAGATACCAGAACATTTCTTCTGATATTTTATCTAATACCAAGCATCTTGCTCCAAAATTTAAATAAATAGTGAAGCACTAATCATTCTACATCCTTCCATATCAAATTCAAATCTTATCACATGATGACAAATTTCATTTTTCTATTATTTATTATGCCAAATTAAAAGAGTACATTAGTTAATAAAAACAAGAAAAAAAAAAAAAAAGGTGATGGTTTCTAAAGAAAGAATGTCATACTTCAATGGATTTCTATGGTCAAACAACTTGAGAAACATAGGCATGGGGTTAGGAGGTTTATTTTGATAAATTTTTGTTGTTTAACTTTAAATTGGTAGATTATTTTTGTACTTCATATGGAAAAGATGATGCATAAAATTGTTAGAGAAGATTATAAAAAAAATTGCTTTAATTCTTTAATATTTGTATTTAAACCAATTTATTTAGAATTATGGATGAAGTTGAAGATGAATGGATTGAAAAATTATAAGATTGGAGTTTGAAAATTTTTATTTTAACACCAAAAAAATGAAGCTCCCACCATATTGAGAGAGGAATAATTGAGTTTAAAATTTCTCATTCCATACATTTTTTAAGAATATGAGATACTAATTAAATTATGTCTGATTGACTTTTTGCCTTGTAATTCAATATCTATTAAGTATTCATATCCTACTATATATTAATTTAGTATCTATTATATATTAATTACAATTTAATTAAAAATTCATAACTATTTTAATGCACTACTCAAATAAAATCCTAATAATTTGCATATTTTTATTATTTGATGATTTTCCCTATTTAAATAGGTTGTTTCCAACAGAATATTTCAACAATAAAAAAATTAAAATTTTCATGGACATATTTTAAGTTTAAATTGTATGCCAATTTTCGAAACATAATTAATATTGAAAATTGAGTTATAAATGAGGGTTGATTAATCTCATAGTTATCTCTCAATTTATTTTTGCAAACATAGGCAAATATTGTTAATAAAATATTTGATTTTCAATTTTATTTTTCTGTAAAAATTTGGTCTAATTAACATTATAATATAAGTTTCTATTTTACATTAGACGAATAGCATATGACCATATAATTTTATTTTATCCACTAAAATTGTATTAAATTCATAAATAATCGTTACTCTTAAAAAAATCATAAGTAATCATTCAAATTAAAATAGATAAAAATATTAATAATGAAAATATGAAGACGTTGTTAGAGTGGACCCCATCTTTAAGCTCCTCCGATTTCTTAAATCATAACGCCTAATCCCGACCCGGTCAAACCAATCTCTATTCACCGCAGTTAAATTAAACCCGCTCCTAGTAAGAAACGCACTTCCATTTCCCTCCTTTCCCTCTCTCTTCCCACTCTTCTCTTCCTCTGCACGCGACACCCCCACCACAACCACCGGAAAATGACCGTATTCGGCAACTCCGGCGCCGGAAAACAGGTCTTTCCTATAGACTACCAAGCCGAAGTGTCCCAGCTTCTCGTCGACGCCGCGCACAGCAACGACTTGAAGCTGGCGTGCGAGTGTCTCGCCGATCCTTTTGTGGACGTGAACTTCATTGGCACTGTGAGCTTGAAGTCGAAGAAAACAGAGGTTTTGTTGCGCGATGAGTCGCCACATGAAGTTCGTGTCGAGTATGAGGAGTACAAGACTGACGTCACGGCTCTGTTCCTGGCTGCTCATAACGGAAACTTAACGCTAGTCAGGACGTTGCTGGTAATGTAACGTCCTCTCATTTGACAGAGATTATGATGGCGAAGATGAGTTGATTTAGTTTTTAATTAATTAGTGTTTTGAGGAATGCAATAGTTAAATTTGGTATAGTTCTGTACGCCAGCGTGATACGTGCACAGATAACCGGACAAATATCCTGACAGAGATAACATTACCGGACGCCTCCAGATTTTCTTATCGTTTCCTTTTATAATACTGATTATGGATTTCAGCTCATGCTTTGGATAATTTGAATGTCTGTATTGCAGTCTAACCTATCGTATGTATTGGCTGTGAGATTACGAGTTGGAATGCCCGCGTCAGATTAATCAAAAAATAACTGAATTTCTCTTTTACATATTCAATTTACAAAAAATTATTGCTTACACTGTGTATTTACACCAACACTGATGGGAGACCCACCTGTATAAGTTTTGCTGTATATACATTTGGTGTAGACAGAATTATTCTCGACTAACATAAGATCATATATGTTCACTAGTAGCAGGCCATAGGAACATAAGTTTGGGACTTTTTTTTCTTTGTTTTTTTATTTTTAATTAAAATAGATTTTCAACTCATAACCTCACATTCACGACATGTTTACAATAATTTAACTAGTTGAAAATTTGTTTTTCGATGTATAATTATTTACTGTATAATGTTTTTAATAAGGAGCATTGAATCGTACTGTGGTTTTGTGATACAAGATTGGTTTGTTTTGTATATGTGTTTGTGTTGCAGAGTGTTGGAGCTAATGTGAATCAGAAGCTGTTTCGAGGCTATGCCACAACGGCAGCAGTAAGGGAAGGTCATTTGGATGTGGTAGAGGCGCTTATCAAAGCAGGGGCATCTCAGGAGGCATGTGAGGAGGCTTTATTAGAGGCAAGCTACCGGGGATTGGCCAGGCCGGCAGAGCTGCTTATGGGGTCTGACTTGATACGTCCGCAGATTGCTGTTCATGCTCTTGTCTCTGCTTGCTGCAGAGGGTATGCCGATGTTGTAGACACTCTCATTAAGGTAACAACTATAACAAATACTCCTTGTTTGGTAGCCCAGCAAATTGATGTTCTAGAAATTTTCATTTCCTGAGTCGTTTGAGTTGATCGACTGGACAGATTGACTGACGTACCGAATTGAGAGTCTTGTGCCATAGCTAACATCGATAGCTGAAATGTTAGACAATTAGTAGATCTGTCCTGGTGGATGGGATCCCATTAAAAGGTTGAAGTGGCGATATTTTAGACAAAATGACTGCCAGATTAGACTTTTGAAGCAATTATTTTTGTTGTGTGTATCAATTGTAAATAGCTGCTTAACGAAGTTTTAGGGATAACAAAATAGTGAGAGTAGCTGATTGATTACATTGCATTCTCATCAATAGTTCTTTTTTTCCCCATTAAAGAGTATTGTTTTGTGATTGCAGAGAAGGATAACTCTGCAATTGCCTTCCGTACGAGTATACGTATTTAGACTCAATGTATTGTTTTGTGATTGCAGAGAAGGATAACTCTGCAATTGCCTTCCGTACGAGTATACATATTTAGACTCAATTCGCAAATGACTACGATTCATGAATTGATGATAATTGCTGACCGTATGTGACGCTCTTAATTGGTCACAGTGTGGGGTGGACGCGAATGCAATTGATAGGGTGCTGCTTCAATCTTCCAAGCCATCACTGCATGCTAATGTTGACTGTAATGCACTTGCCGCTGCCATTGTTAGCCGACAGATATCAGTGGTTAGGTTGCTTTTGCAGGTAAACTTGTGTGCTTAATTATTTCAACACTTATAATCACATAACTTGCGTGGTTTAACATCAGTTATTTTCACAAGCAATTTCACTTCGGGGGAATTACTTGCAATAGTCTGTTAACATTTACCTATTGGAACTGGAAACAGGTTGGCGTCCAGATGGACATTAAGGTGAGGCTGGGAGCCTGGTCTTGGGACATGGATACAGGCGAAGAATTCAGAGTTGGTGCTGGATTAGCTGAGCCTTACTGTGTCATCTGGTGTGCTGTGGAGTATTTTGAAGCAAGTGGTACTATATTGCGCATGCTCCTCCGACATCTCTTCCTTAACACTTATCATTTAGGGAGGACTCTTATCCACCATTCCATTTTGTGTGGCAATGCAAGAGCAGCCGAAGTGCTGATAAACTACGGTGCCGATAAAGAACTTCCAGTTAAAACAACTTCTAAAAACGAGCGGCGCCCTATTCATTTAGCTGCACGGCTTGGATCAGCCAAAGTTCTTGAGCAGCTGACAGTTGGTGGCTGCAATCTCAACTCTACAACGGATTCTGGAGAAACTGCCTTAATGATATGTGCTAGACACAAGCAACAGGAATGTCTAAAAATCCTAGCCTCAGGTGGTGCTGATTTTGGATTGCTCAATTCATCTGGTCAATCTGCCAGCTTAATTGCAATGTCATCTAGATGGGCTCTTGGCTTCCAGCAGGCAGTGATAGATGTGATTCGAGCTGGGAACAATATCATATCAAGCAATGCCTCAGTATTTTCTCCCTTAATGTTTGTGGTTCAAGCAAATGATAATGAGGCCTTGAAAAAGCTGATTGAGCAGGCGGATATCGATCTTGATGAACAGGATAATGATGGATTATCTGCTGCCATGATAGCTGCAGCCAGAGGTCATGTGGAAGCTTTCAGGTTACTTGTTTATGCAGGAGCTAATGTAAAGCTACAGAATAAAAATGGTCAAACCGCAATCAACTTATCAGAGTTAAACCACCATGGAGAAGTCATCGAAAGGGTGATGCTTGAGTATGCAATTGAAGAGGGTTATAACTATTCCGCAGGTGTTCAAGCTCTACATCGCGCTGCACAATGGGGCAATATTGATTTGGTTCATATGTTAACTAGAAGAGGCTATGATGTCAATGCTCCTGATAATGATGGATATACCCCACTAATGTTAGCTGCAAGGAGAGGTCACAGTAGAGTGTGTGAGCTTTTAGTTTCATGTGGAGCAAGCTGTGATATTGAGAACGCAAGACAGGAAACTGCACTTTCACTTGCCAGGAAGAATGGCTATGGAAATGCTACAGAGACTGTAATATTAGATGAACTTGCAAGACGACTAGTTCTATGTGGGAGTCGAGTCAAGAAGCACACCAAATGTGGAAAAGGAACTCCTCATTATAAAGAACTACGGATGGTACCTAATGTTGGTATGTTGCGGTGGGGAAAGTCAAGCAGTAGAAATGTAGTCTGCAGAGGGGCTGAGATTGGTCCGAGCAAAAAGTTTCGGTGGAATCGCCGGAGAAAACTTGATGTTGAAGACCCTGGAATGTTCCATGTAATCACCACAAAGAACAAGGAAGTGCATTTTGTGTGTGAAGGTGGGGTTGAAATGGCTGAATTATGGGTAAGGGGAATCAAGCTTGTGACAAGGGAAGCAATCTTTGGCAAGAAACATAGTGATGATTGAATGGTGTGAAATGTGAATAAGGAGTTTTATGCAAAGAAGTTATGGGAAATGCTTCATCGTCTCCTTATATATATATATTTCTCGTAGCAGTTCTCTTCTATTATCCATTGTAAAGATTTTGGGTCTGTAGATATTGCTGCAAATGTGCTCAATAAGTTTTCTTATTAAATAGTGGTCAGAAGCGAGGATTAGAATTTATCATTACTGATTGGTGTGATGCTCTTTACAATATGTGGAGCCTCATATCTCATACTGCTCTTTGATGAAAGAGTTTGCAAAAAGCAATAAGATCTTTGAGGTAGCTTGAGAAAAAGGATTTAGAGAAAAATAAAAAATGTTAAACATTTGTACCAAATTGTTAATTTTCTTAATTTCTTTATAATATAATTTTCATATTAATATCGTATTTGGAAGAGTTAAGGTGCTATATGAAATATTTTAAAATTCAAATATTTTACTGATCAAGAAAAATGTATGATAAAAAAATAATTTCTTTTCCATGATATTTATAGTATATCATTAGCTAAAATATCAATGAACATCGATTCAATGATATTAAGTAGTTTTTATTCTTGTAAGACTACAAATTTGACACCTATTCAGAATATAATTATTTTAAAAATGCAAAAAAAAATCAACAATTTTTCGGAAAATACTGTAAAAATTTATTACAATTCATATACAAAGATATAAAACGACACCGTCTCTGAGCAAGGTCATTCGAGCCCCCAAATATGGAACGGTGCCACTTTTAGGCTGGTGGGAAACAATTTCGAAGTTGAACCATAACAAGCAAAAACAGCAATACTGAGTCTGCTATAGCTCGGTTCCTTCGTTTCAGCAATGGCAAATCTTCCAATTCTCCAATTCGAAGAAAGTATCCTGAAAACAGTGAAAGACAATCCGGTGGTGGTCATAATCGGAGAGACCGGTTCAGGTAAGAGCACTCAGCTCTCTCAAATACTCCACCGTAGCGGTTACACCAAGTCCGGCATTGTCGCCGTCACTCAGCCCCGCCGTGTCGCCGCTGTCTCCATCACAAGGTAATACTTGTAACGAAATAAATTACTGTTTGCTTCATTTCCTAGTAATTATCATTACCATGTTCAAATTGTGCATTTGTACTTGCTAAGTTGGTTAGGAAACCTAGGATTAGATTATGTGTTTTCTGTTTAATTTTTTTGCAGACGAGTTGCGCAGGAGCTTGGTGTGAGACTTGGGGAGGAAGTAGGTTATTCTATCCAGTTTGAAGATAGAACTTCAGATTTAACACGAATTAAGTAATGCATTTCAATGCTTCACCGAATGTTGGTAGTTCTATTTATGTGTATAATGTGCATAGTCCATAGACTTCTTATTGTAGCATTGTGAATTGCTCAGATACCTTACTGATGGAGTCCTCCTCTGCGAAAGTCTGTCCAACCCAGAGTTTAGTCAATTTTCAGTGATTATATTGGATGAAGCCCATGAGAGGAGTCTGAACACTTAAGATCTATGTTCTACGTGGTTTGCTTAATTTGTGGTCTTTACATATAAATATTCAATAGTCTAGCATTGTACAATTAGGTTAAAAGTTTGAGTATCTTGTTAATTGTGATTCTTTGCATGCCTTGAATTTTATGTATGTGCCATTTATGGATAGTAGACACTTCCTTTATCAGGGATATTTTACAGGGATTGGTGAAACGCTCGGTTAAGTTGCATACCTCCACTTTAAAAATTCTCATCACATCAGCAACCCTAGATGGTGAAAAAGTATCAGAATTCTTTTCATGTTGCCCTATTCTGAAAGTACCTGGAAAGTTATACCAGTGAAAATATTGTGCAGCAAGGAGCGTCCTATAAGCTACATTGAATCTTCTTTAAAAACAGCTATTGGTATGATAGAACATCATCTCTTTGTGTTCTGCTTCAAATAAAATGTTATGTTTTCAGTCCTATAGATGTGTAGTACATGCATAGGTTATTATTTATTTAAGCAAACATGAGCTATTGGGTGAGACATGTTGTTTCATTTGAACTGTGATGAACATGTTTATGAGCCATTAGCTATCAAAGCTTTATCTGTTTTTTCCCCTACTAAATTTATATTCAGACATTGATAATTATTTAACCAAATGTATTGTAAACATTCATTGTGCATATTACAAAGAAACTTGCAACAGCATTGCCACTGTCAAAATATGGTATTAATATCTGGTATTTTCAGTTTGGTTTGGTTAATAAAACTCAGGATCATCTAGTATATAGTTCTTCCTAATTTTTTCTCATTATTGAATGGAATATTGCCAAAGCTAACTCCTTGAAGCGTAATGTTTGATGCTAACAGCATGTCATTTGTTCTTTTATGGAGTGGAAGAAAGTTCATAAGATATTCCCAGGTGTATAATCCTTCTACAAAGAAAATGCTATCGGGAAAGCTGACAAATTTAGATCCTTTCCTGCCTTCTCTACTCTACCATCAAAGCAACCTGGTATAGATATTAGTATATTACCATTAATGAAATTTAACTAAAAGATTCTTTGGAAAGCTTTATAGAATAGCAGACACATGATGACACACTCTTGGGAACATTTTATTAGTCTACTTATTGAGATTTTTTTATAGGGTGAGAGTTGTCTCCCACACCAAATAAAAGCCACAATACTGTTCTCTTAGATAGGAACAGATTTACTACTGATAACTTTTGGAAAGAGAATTGGAATGGGGAAATATTTATTTGGGGATCAAGGTAATGTTGAACAATCATTTGTTGAAAACTATGTTGAATCTTTGTTTTATTTTCTCCTGAATAATTAATTTCATTGTTAATCTGAAGGGGCATATTCACGTAGATGAGTTAGTCATTGAATGTGATTTTGATTGTTTGTGTTTTTCTGTTTGCTGGATGCTAGCAGGGCGAAATATCTCTGTATTATACTATGTGGAGTATATTGGTTGAGTTGACATTTTTCAGCACTTTATGCTATATGCATTCCATGTTCTAATTCCTTGCATTCATACAAACACTTTCCTTCAAATGCCAAAGGAAGAAATTCTCAGAACTATTTTATTAGTTTATGACAAGTCAATTTGTTTTGGGGGAAAATTAGGTGTAGCAAAGAAGGTAGTGCACCAAGTCAATTAGAAAAGAAGAATTAAAAAACTGCTATAACTATCTAGATAAAACTACTATTATGCCTATAACTACCCATGTTCAAATACTTATTTATCCTTTTTTTGCCAAGTGTAAGTCATGCATTAGCTGGGTGTATACACTCAGTGTAGCAAAGACTTTTCCTTTTTGAGTTTGTTTGTCAATTGTTACTTGTAGATATACATTCTCATGAACCTGAAGGTCACATCTTGATCTTCATGACTGGACAGGTGAGATGAAGTGATCTTCCTCAATTCTGCTTAGGTTCCACTCCATGGTTCCTTGCCACCTGAAATGCAGACAAGTTTTCATTTTTGCAATTTGTACATTTTTCATAAAAAATATTCCAGTAAGTCTATCCAATTAACTTTATTCCCCAGTTCAGGCATCTTGTGCTTTTGGCTGCTTGAAATAGGACAGTTTTGGATTTTGTTAACTGCCATTCAGATAAAATTGGAAGTTTTTCCCAAAAATTGAATCTTTCCATTTATGACTTATTTGTATACTTGTTTGTGTCATGTATATATATATATATATATATATAAAACGAAGTGTGCTGGACTTTTTTGAAGAGCTTCTGTAATCTTTTTTTATTATAGTGTGACAAGAAAGTATGTAACAAGGGCTTTTGTTTGCAAGCCTCTGTAGTAGCATGTGTGCCAGCTATTTGTTTTAGATAACACTATGTACTTAAGTGAGTAAAAGAGGGATTTGCAATCCTAATATTTTTCTCTTCTTTGTGTCTGTTTCTGGTAAACCTAGTTGAATTGGGAATGTGTTCCAAAAATTTGTTGAGATCCATGTGTTGTTACAATGTTCTTTTTGTTTTTGCACACAAGAATTAAATCTTCAATATTTTCTATATCTTTTCATAAGGAGATTGGTTTTCAAGTGTTCTTGTTGGCCAGTTCTTGATTATCACGTTCCATAAGCAATACTTATGCTTTAATGCCATGTTTTCAGCAAAAAGTTTAAGACAATATATTTAGCTGGTATAATGGTTAAGAGAGGTTATACTGCATTCATTGACAATTTCTGTGCATCAACACAGTATTTACCGGTAATCTTATTTTGGTAATGGAGTGCCTATTTATTTCCATTATATTTTTATTACACGTGCCTTGTTTCTAGGAGGGACAATAGGTTTAAGTCTGCCATTCTTATTGCAATACAATACCTTTTCTGGTTTTTTTTTTTTGCTTTCTTGAGATAACTTCTTTCTCCAATGGAAAAGGAAAAATGAGCAAAAATAGCTATTAAGTGATCATAGTGTCCTCCTTTTTCCCTACCAGATTATCTTATTATAACTATTTAAACAAAAAAGTTTATTTTATTTAACTACTTGTCATGCCAATCATTTTATTTTACAATAAAGTAACCTTTTGGTTTCATGTATTGGGTTACCACATGGTTCAAGCCAATCAACAAGCAGGACGTGCAGGCAGAACACGACTGGGAAGTGCTATCAATTATACCCTTCCATGGTTTATGAAGATGATTTCCTTGATGTAACAGTTCCCGAGATACAGTGATCTTCGCTTGCTGGCAGCGTTCTTTACTTGAAATCATTGGATCTTCCAGATATTGACATTCTCAAGTTTGATTTTCTTGACCGCCCTTATTGTGAGTGTTAATTTTTGTGTTTTTTACTATGAACGTGCAGAATTAAATGCGCTTAAAATTTCCATTTCCAGAATCTCAAGTTCTTAATTAACTCACTAGAACATTGATAGATCAAATGTTTAATGCATTTGCTTTATGATCCCTTCCATTCTTTTATTATCTCTAGTGAAATTGGATATATTGGCTAAATCTGAATGACTATCTTGCAGATGAGTCATTAGAAGATGCTTTAAAGCAAGTATATCTAATTGATGCCATTAATGAAAATGGATCAATCACTAGTGTTGGACGGATGATGGCTGGTAATGGACTTTCATTTCTTTGATTTATTGCTGCTTGTTAGCACTATGGTCAAGAGTGATTGTATATTATTTGGAAGTGTAAAGAGAACCTTTAGTTGCATATATTGTGTCAGCATCCTTTCATCTTTGCTTGCCGTCCATTTTTATAGCATTTAATTTTTATACAGACCTCAAAGATTTACCCATGCATTTATGTGGCCTCATATTGGAGCCCTCACTTTCAAGAACCTTAATGCAGGCAAATGGGAATGGTTGCTTGTCCCAGGCATTGACTGTGGCTGGTATGTTATCAGCAGAAACATCATTACTTCCTGGTCGGAGGTTAGTTCTAGTGGAAATAAAGACGAGATGGTCATTTTTCTCGGATGCTGTTAATTATTTTTATTATTATTAATTTTATGGGCAGTGTATTTTGAAATCAACTAACTTGTGGAGATGAAGTATATCCTTTTCTAAGTGTCACATATGTTTATGCTTTCCTAGTTTCTTCATATTTTTGCCATAGCTATGAATTTCTGTTTGGACTGCATACTGAAACTTCATCACCCAATTTAATTTTTATGGTTTGTTATTATTTTCCTTTTTAAGTTATTCCTTTCAATGCCAACAATGACAGCTTCTAATTTCAGCCATCTACATCTGAATTTTCTTTAAGCAATAAATATTAATGACGACTTGAGTGAACATTTCATTTTTCATATTATAGGAATCTCCTAGAATATACTTTTCAACATGCTATGCTCATTAACTAATTTATGTCATGTGCCGTTGGATATGACACTTAACTGTCGTTTTCCCTATTTGAAGATTGCTTTATGAATGCTTATAAAAATTGAAAATTGAATACCTACTTCAGAATTAATTTGCCTAACTAAATTAGTCTCTACAATATTAGTTGTGTGAATAGCTTCTTTTTGTTGCCAATGTGGATTAATTCTTTGAGATATGTATACCTCTGTCTCTGTGTGCAGCAGCAGAAGTACTGAAATGAAGCGGAAGCACACTTCCTGTGAGTTTGACCTTCCTGATGGTTCCGGTTTTGGCGATCACATCCAGTTGCTACAGATATATGAGCACTGGGATCAAAATGACTATGATATTGGTTGGTGCAAAGATAATGGTTTGCTGGTAATCTTTCTGTTTTATGTTTGAGAAAGCATGATAATTTTAGGGCTCTGCTTGTTTCCAGGAAAATAGTTTTGCAAATTTTTTTATTTTTTTATTTTTGCATTTTCTGGTGTTTTCAATGCTTAGAAAAATTGGTGCTGGAAAATGTTTTCTAGGTCAAACGTCCTGTTTTTAAAATGGTAAGTTCTTTTCCAGAATTTTTTTTTGAGAATGCATTTTCCAGATTTTTACAAATTCATAAAATGGGGGAAAAAGAAACTTGTAAGCAAACTTTATTCCACTAACATCACCAATTATCTCCCATCATTATCTGCTATTACTGTGGTGGCCAATTGGAATTTACCTATGCACTTTTCTCTCCTATTGAATTTCAAGTAGAAGAATATGAAGCCTCTCTTGGTCTAGACATTTTAGGATTTTCATTAATTGAGAGATTATTTTTCAATGTGACTTGAGTGCTAGAAAATACTTTTGACAGAAGTTATTTTTTGTGAAAATAAATGTATCCTTAGACACTGAGACTATTAAATTCCTTTACTGTAAGCTAAGCTATTAAGAACTAAAGTCTAAATTTACGTACATTGATTTTTGCAATATATGATCCTTCCTTCTTTAGTCTTATTTCAAACATCTGGTCCAGACTCTAGATGCTTTTTGGGACCAAAAAGCCTAGGAGCATGCTGCTGCCAAAACTTTCAATTGTGCTATTCTTTTTTTCTCTTTTTCCCATTTTCATTCCTGTGTATTCCTGGACCTTTTGATGATAGAAAGACCAAGAAGCATGGTTGTTATCTTCATTTCTATTGGGACATATGCTGTCTTTACTTCTATAATTCTTTGTTAAATTTACAACCTACAGTTGCGAGGAATTAAGTTTCTCAAAGATATTCGGAAACAGTTGTCAGATAATGCAGAAAATAGCAAAGGGTCAGTATTCTATATCCATATATGTGTATTTAATGGACATCTTTCCCTTTGTGGCAATGGCTGGAATTGGGAAATATAGCAAAGATTTCATTAATTTTACTGCTTTTTAGTATTCTGTTTTCCTTAGCTGTCTTCAATTTTCTTCCACCTACAATTGCATTTTGATTTTATTTTATTTTTCCTACATCATTTCTGTAAAAAATCATGTTTTTATGTGGAAGCAGGATCATTAGATGTACAGGCAGGCAAAAGGTATAAGAAAGGTCAACTGGAATACAAGAATTTGAGGAAAGCCTTGTGTGTGGGTTATGCAAATAGACTTGCTGAAAGGATGGTTAAACACAATGGCTATAAAACTATAGGCTTCAAGCATCAATTGGTTCAGGTATCAAAAGTTGCTATATGATATTCCGATTATGAGCTGTTCGTGTCTATATATGTGTGTGTGTGTGTAAAATTAAATCAATAGATTAAGAGGTATTTGTGGTGTCAGGTGCATCCATCCTCTGTTCTAAGAACTGATGAACATGGAATGTTCCCAGACTTCGTTGTATACCATGAGCTTATTTCTACCACACGTCCATATTTGCTTAATGTATGTGCTGTAGATGGTTCCTGGGTTAATCCAATCTTGGATAAGCTTAAGAAACTGGATATAAAAAAACTGAGGTAAATTAGTTTTCTCTTAAGTATTGCCAAGGCGAAAGGGACAATTATTAAGGTCTATTGTCCTTTTTTTTCCTTTGTGCAGTGGGGGTGTTGATCCAAAAGTCAGAGATGGAACTGAGGGAAGGACCTCTGACTTGCCACAGAAAGAGAATGTTACTACTGGTGGGGTTCCTGATGACCATGAATGTAGAATTCAGGCAGCTAGGGAACATTATCTTGCACGTAAAGGAAAGAAATGACCATGGTTATCATTTACGCAAGGGATGGTAATGGCACAGTGAATCTCGATTCTGTTCCCTCCCTGTTTATTACCTGGATGGGGCTTGCTAAATCAGGAGTGCTAGGCAGACTTGGGGTCAGTAAGTCTCCATCTCTCGCACTTCCTATATTCAATAGCATCTCAACTCCATCAAATGTTTTCTCATTTGTGAACAGACATTGGAGTATGAAAATACAGCATGCTTGTGAAGCCGAATTACGTGCCAATGATCATTTTGAGCTTTAAGCAGTATCTTTTATCCAGCACATGCTGTGACATTCAATTTGCATTTGGGCTGGTGATGCTTGTTGTGTAAGAAAATGTATGCAGGAAAATGTTCAAAAGTTATATTGTGAATAGTCCAATAGATTTGGGGAATTGTAAATAACTAAGAGTGATGATCTCTAATTGTTACTCCTCTGCTTATATTTACCTGTCGCTTTAGATTTTTTTTTTTTAAAATAATCTGTTGCTTTTGAAGGAATGGAGTATCTTGTGTGAGAAAAAGAATTCATGTTGGCGTCTAGTTTTTTCGTTATCATAGGATAGAATTAGTTGAAAATTGTTTGCCAATGTCAATACGCAAAAGTACTTGCGCCAAAGTAAATGAATATGGTTATTCATCGAGTATCGCACTCTATCTTGAGACGCTAAATTTGAAGCAAGGAAATCCAACTCTTCGGAGTCAGGAATTTTTTTTTTCTTTTGGGTTTAACCAAAGATAGATATATCTCATTAAAACGAGTATTGGAGTATTTACAGTAAAAACAGCTTAACAAAATGAGAAATTGGACAGATAAAAACAACGTTAAAACAAACCCTTTTTGAGAAGGGGGGAAAGGTACACTTGATTTGTTGAAAACGGGAAAACCTGAGAAAACTATGCCAATAATCCGTTCTGGCGCTCAAGAAATGTAGTAGAAAAAAAAAAGGATCTTTAAACAAGGAACAAATATAGCTTTCTAGTTAAAAGATCCACAAAGCATCGCTGCACCCTTTTTAAGTATTAGAAACAAAACAAACAAAATGCAGTACACGCAGAGGTTCTTATTGGATCTCCAAAAACTGATTAGTTAACAAACATATACAATATAGTGGAGTTCACTTGAACCCGAGACAGAATCTTTAATCCCTTTCCCACCCTGCACACCTACCTTGACTAACTGGAACCGGACCGGAACAGGGCCCACCCACCAAAAATCATACCTTGCCAAAATTAATGGGGCACTACACTGCCCTTTCCATCTATGACTCTGTGCAGTCTATCACCTAACCAAGTTCCTCCCTCTCTCCCGTTCCTTCGATACTTACATAAGATAACCACTTGGTATATATTTTATTCTAAGAGCAAAAAGAGCCTAGCTTTACACAATAAAAAAAAAAAACACAATGGGGAGTTCAGCGGCAGCACTAGAAGACGTTCCTTCTGTTGATCTTATGACCGAACTCCTTCGGCGCTTCCACTGTTCTTCCAAGCCTGACAAGCGTCTCGTCCTCATTGGTCTCTCCCTCTCCCTCACCCTCTCTCTCTCTGGTGTCAATTTCAGTATCTTTCAGCTCAGTTTGTTAATCTTTAGCGCTTTGGTTAGTTAGTTTCCTGTCTATTTTGCTAAAGGTTTCCATGTTTTCAATAAACGGGTATTGGTTTTTATATTGATATTTAAATTTAAATTTGTAGGATTTGGGTGAAAGTCATTTGTGTACAATGTGCAGTATGAGTATGGGGTTTGGGGATTTATAAGGGAATTTGAATGAATTTTTGCAGGCCCACCTGGCTCAGGAAAGGGTACACAGTCACCTATTATCAAAGATGATTACTGTTTGTGCCATTTGGCCACTGGTGATATGCTTAGAGCTGCTGTTGCTGCAAAAACGCCCCTTGGAATTAAGGCAAAAGAAGCCATGGATAAGGTAATTCTCGTATTGCTTTTGCACTTTTGTGTTTGCTCATTTTTTCTTTTCATTGTTGGCCTTTTGTTGGTTGTTTTCTTGGATTTAGGGAGAACTTGTATCTGATGATTTAGTTGTTGGCATAATTGATGAAGCAATGAAGAAGCCATTGTGTCAAAAGGGTTTCATTCTGGATGGATTTCCTAGGACAGTGGTTCAAGCACAGAAGGTTGTGTTTCTTTATCCTGTGATTTTAGTTTATTTCGAAAGCTCTTGGCTTTTGCATTGGTATTTCTAATTTGCGTGTGGTTTTTCCTGTTCTATTGCAGCTTGATGAGATGCTTCAGAAGCAGGGAACTAAAATTGATAAGGTGCTCAACTTTGCAATTGATGACTCTATATTAGAGGAAAGGATTACTGGCCGTTGGATCCACCCATCTAGTGGTCGAACCTACCACACTAAATATTCTCCACCCAAAGTTCCTGGTGTTGATGATGTAAGTCGGCGGTGTCTGTTAACCATTTTTCTCACTTTTATGTCAAAATAAGTTGCCCTTCTTAATTTGCCTTGTTGGATTGCTGAATGAAGTAGTTAAATGAATTCGTTTAGTACAATGTTATTAGCTTTTTTTTTTTTTATCACTTCTCAATTTTATTAACTCCCAATCAGTATTGACATTTGTTTTCTGGAACGTCATTTGGCATCTTTTGTCTTGGATTCTGCTGGGAATAGAATGAGTTCAAACCCTGAGCTTAATTATAAATTTTTAGTTTATTCCCAAAGATTAAGTTGCCTGGATTAACCATTAAAAATATATCTTAGGGGCGCTCTGTACCTTTCCAGTGTATATTATTCATGTCTGACACATAATAATAATAAACTTCTGCTTTTGGAAGACTTTCAGTTACCTGCCTGTGTTAGTGACTTATTGGCTTCATGACGCATTCATTCAGCTAAGCAGAAGATTATGAAGGTTCATAACTCGTCAGTCCTAACATCTTTTCAACCTTTGTTTTCGCTATGCCATAAAGGTCACTGGAGAGCCTCTGATTCAACGAAAAGATGACACCCCAAGAGTTCTGAAGTCAAGGCTGGAAGCATTTCACAAGCAAACTAAACCAGTAGGTTTTTCTATCCTTTCTTTGTTCTCATTACTATCAACTTTAGGTAAAGTTTTAGGCAATGAAATTTATTTTCTTTATTCTTATCTGAGATTCATTTTTTAATGCTTCATGGTTGAAACAACTCTTGAAAAGTATTTGTATTTGTATTTCTTAAGAGTTGTTACTAGTTGATAAACATCTGAGGTTCTCTTGCCCAAATCTAAAGCTTAGATGTATTTGTGCTTGCCTGTGCAGACCTGAACCTTTATAAGAGTTGCAGTTTGTTGATTTCTTAGAAAGCCAGCATTGGAATGCAGTTATTTGCATACAATGAATGGTTAAACAAAATTGAAGGTAGAAATCATGCTCACTGTCAATAAAGGATAACAGTGATAATTGCTTACATCAAAAAATGATCAAATACGTACAAATAAGGCATGGAAGCATGACCTTTGCTCCTTTTATATAACTCAACATTCATAATCACAAGCATGTGAAAAGTCTCTCTTTTTTTTTTTTTTTTCTTGCTTAATCGTTTTTGTTGCCAAGAATTTAAAAAAAGAGGGAGAGGTGAAAAAGCGCCCCCCCCCCTCCCCGTCCCCCTTTTCGTAGCATTGAGATAGGTTTGGATCCCATATTCTTTGATTTGATGGCATTAGCAAAGTAGATATAGGGTAGATATCTCAATGTTGCGCTGTACTAGTTTTCAGTTCGGAGACTTCGTTGGCATTGTGATTCAACAGCCTCTATCCAATTCTTTTATACTTATCTCCATATCACACTTTTTTAAAGCCTTAAGAAAATTAGGTAGCTTTTACCTCCAAAATACTAATTTTTGGACGATAAGACAGCATATAATCGGAGTCTGTTTTTGCCCTAATCTTATGTGTTAAAAAAATATTTTTATTTGGTCTACAGGTAATTGATTATTATGCCAACAAAAGCGTTCTTGGAGATCTCCATGCGGAGAAGCCCCCGAAGGATGTCACTGCTGAGGTTCAGAAGGCTCTCTCTTCATAAGAGTAGCTCCTGGTCACATAAGCTAATCGGTGGATTTCTTCTTCCAATTTCAATACAAGAGACACTGAGCTCCTGATAGTTTATTGATTTTTTGGAGTATTTAGTACTAGTTACCTAATAAAAAGAATTTCATGAAACACTAATATTTTGCAACTATTTCAATTTGTTTCCCGTTTAAACACTGGAGCCTTTGTTCAATTTTCGTTGATTTTATTTTGTTATCTAAATTGAAAACCATCTAAGGGATGACCCCATTTCATATGCATAATAGGACTTACTGTTATAGAATTGGCGGAAAGTTTATAAATGGGGAGGTCGTTTATGCGGGGAAACGCCCAGAACTCCACCGACTTTAAGTTGAAGTACTCCCATACCTGAAATTGAAACTCAACAACATGAATTTTAGGACTAAAATTGGTGCAGACGCTCTTCCTAGGGAAGAGAGTCCTCCAAAAATAGGCGTATGCCTCTATCTGCGGCGAGCACACGGTATTCTTTAGTAAAAGGCGAAAGAATAGTTCGCTTTGTGCTCTCCGCGAGGCTGCGTGCTTGGCTTGTTCGTTTGCTTGATACTTTATAGGTGTCCGTTTACATGTTGTTCTTCGCTCTTTCGATGTGGGATTTTAAAGACAGAAAACACCTACACCCACTGACAGCTATTTTTTTACCTCTTGCTTCATTTCTATCCCCCAATACTACCTTTGATTAGCTTCCCATGATTATTTTGCTGAGAATCCAATTTCTTGAGGACGCATCATTTCAGCTTGACTTTTGGGCAGTGGTGAAAAGAAAATAGTGACCACTTGTTTGAGAAAAATATAGGAAAGCCAAAAACTTCATCCCACAGGAGACACAATAACCCATGTGATAGATGTTCAAACTAAAATTCACTAGAAACAGGCTTTTAAAATTTTCTTGAATAATAGAAATTCATTTACAAATGAAATAAATTTTAAATTAGAATTGAATTACTCTATGCTAAAAGTTAATCAATGAAAATTGACTAAAATGATAAGCAAATGTATTTTTCTCTTCTCATTTTAAAATAAATTTTTATTTATCATTAAAGTTAGCCAATAAAAATTGGCTCAGGTGATAAGTGTTCTTTTTTTAAGATTTCAAATTTGAATTTACTATAAAAAAAATAATTTTGGAAAAAAAAGACTAATTAAATAGTAAGTGAATAGAACATCAACATATTATCATATGACAATCATTTTAAATTAAATACCAGAAAATTCTCACTAACTCATGGTTGTTGAAACAAACCCTTGGGATAGGTTCTTGTAATCCCATATATGTTAAAATATTTGTTGAGTGTTGAGGTTATTGATTATTATGCCAAGAAAGGGGTCACTGCTGAGGTTCAGAAGGCTCTATCTTCATAAGCGAAGCTCCCGGTTTGAATTGTAGCCCATATTTAGTCAGGCCATATCAGCTAATCAGTCGATTTCTTCTTCTAATTTCCATGCAATACGCAGCTCCTGTTGGTTTGTTAATTACTTGGAGTATCTTGTGCTAGTTACCTAATAAAAGGACTACGAAGTATTAAAATTTTGCAACTACACCTAGTCTTTTACCCTGCCTGCTTATATAATTGGGGCCCACCCTTAGCTGGCTTTGTTTAATTTTCGTTGATCTATTTTGTTACTGAAAATTGGCAACCATCTAACGGGCGACACTACAATAAGTTGGGATTCTTTCTGCCACACAGAAAACATTTGGCATCTGTAGTTTGACATTTTATCACCTTCCCATCTCAATTGGTGCTCAACCACAATTTAACACGGTAACTACTGAAAAGGGAAACGGCCGTATGAAGTTTAAGACTAGAATTGGTGTAGGCCCTCCCTTTTGCAAAAGAGAGCCTTCTAAAAATTGGCGTATGCCTGTTATCCGCGACGAGCACACGGTATCCTTTAGTAAAAGGCGAAAGAATAGTTCGCCTTGTGCTCACCGCCAGGCTGCGTGTCTGAATACCTCATTTGATTGAGGTTTTATAGGCGCTTGTGTCCGTGTCAGTCATCCTTCTTTAGATGTGGGATTTTATAAACCAACAACACTTAAGACTCCCATTGACATCTCTTTTCCACATCCAACACTATTATTCTTTTATCAAAGATTGAGACTCATTTTGAAACTTAGACTACCTTTGATTAGTCTCAACATAGAAAGCAAACGATCCAAAAGAGCTTCCCCATGATTGTTTACTGAGAATCCATTTGTTGAGGACATTTTTACAGCTTGATTTTTGGCCAGTGGTGAAAAGAAAATAGTGAGCAGTTGTATGAGATAGTGTACGAAACCCAAAAAATTCATCCTGGATGTGACACAACAACCCATTTGCTAGATGATCAAACTAGATTCACTAGAAAGAGACGCATTAAAATTTTCTTGAATGATGGAAAATATACGCCATAAAATGAATAAGTCATAATCAATTGAATCACCAGAATGCAACTCCCCTATTATATCATTTGATTATAATTTTCTCATTTATATTATTTTAAAATCAATATTTTTAAAATTGGATCTATAATTATCAATTTAATTGTTTTAATCAATTCAATTAATTTGATTTAATATGATATTTTAATAAAAATTTAAAATATATATACAAATAATATTTTAAATTTTTGTAAAAATAAAAAATTAGTATAATATGATAATAATAAAAAAATATTTTTGATATTTAAAATTTGAATAACATAGTATAATTTTAAAAATTTTAAATTTTTCATAAAATGACATAATTTTGAATTGAATTGTTTTGATTTATTTTTTATTTTAATCAATTTTTTAATAGGTCAATTTATAACCTCTAATTAGATCATACTATTGATCAATTTTTAATTTTATTCTATTGATTAATTTGATTGAATTCTGAAAATACTCTTTTTAAATATCAGTTTGACTGCCGAATGCTTAAAAGTGATATGATCATACATTATTACTGGTCATACCATGTTCTAAGTGATCTGATCATTCTTAGCGCGGTAAGAAAAAGCCACCAAAATTGAAACGGATGCTGCAATAGTGAAGTGGAATGATCAGATGAACACTTGCACGAAAGTGAAAATCCATTAGTACAAGCAAAAGAGTTAACCTTGTTATACTTAGGTGGAACATCAATATGAAAATTTCCTCATCTTCACTAAAAAATATTCCCAAGAAACAAACAGAAAAAATCGACCAAGCATTTCTATCCATCGTGGCTTCCATCGCAATTCTAACTAATTCATATATAAATAGCGCATAATAACAAAAACCCATTATTTCTGCCGCTTCAACTCCCTCTCTTTCACCAATATCTGATGCCATTATTTGCTTCAGAATTTCTACACATTTTATCGATTCAGTTAAGAATTTGAGAAAAAAAAAATGAAGCTGACACCGAGAGAGATTAGAGCTGCACAATGCTGGTCATCTCGCGCAGAAGCGTCTCGCGCGCGGCCTCAGGCTTAATTACACTGAGGCTGTAGCTCTTATTGCTACTCAGGTCCAAAGTTTCTGCCTTTTTCTATTCGAATCGTTTTCTTGTTCAATTAAAGATTCAATCTTTATATTAATTAAGCTTTCTTTCTTTGTAGATTTTGGAGTTTGTTCGCGATGGTAATAAGTCTGTGGCTGAATTGACGGACATTGGTAAACAATTACTAGGAAGGTATGATCTTCTAATTTTAATTTTGGGGTCTGAATTGGTGTATTATAATAATGTTGGTTCATGTATTTAATGGATAGGAGACAGGTTCTTCCAGCTGTTCCATACCTTTTGCATACTGTTCAGGTATAGACTTCGTTAAACGGTTGTTTGTTTTGTTGAAGCTTTCTTATAAACGAAGTAGTAGTTGTCGTATATTTTTACCTATAATTGTTATAATGGTAGATGAGTAGTTTATCTTAAGGATTTGTGAATAGAAAGAGCTAAACTTATGGAGAATTTACTTGGGAGAGGTTGAATTGCAATGGTTTTTTCTTCAGGAAATATGCAAGACAGAAGTTCCAGATTTGTGACGGTTCTGCAACACACACAAAAAAAAAAAAAAAAAAAGAGGTGGGGGTGATGACGTTAAAAGTATTCCAAATGGATTTTCCTTTTTTTTTTTTTGGAATCCAGTAGATTTACTACTTATTCTGTGTTCGATACATGCACAAATTATGACAATAAATGTGTGTATGTTGCTGGTCTATTCTCAAAGTTAGGAACTTGGTGATCGTTTACACAATCAAAACGTGAAAGAAATCCATAACTTTGTTATTCAAACTTACATGTAGGTGGAAGGAACATTTCCTGATGGCACCAAGTTAATAACTGTCCATGACGCTATTGCTAATGAGAATGGGAATTTGGAACTAGCTTTACATGGTTCCTTTCTTCCTGGTAATGGCTTACCTTGAGTCGCATTTTTTGGGGCTACTTTGTTAGGCACTAGAATTGAAAGATTTCTGATTCCTAATGGATTAGGATAAGTCAGTAAATAGAAGAATTATTAGCATCAACTTTGTTTGACCTAACAGAATGTCGCTGACTCTTTCCCTCCCATGAACTTCTATCGGCCTGACATCCTGTTTCATTTTCAGATTTGCATGTCTAATCTTAATGAGTTTATTGTACAATATTAAATCTTCTTCAACGTGAGTTTTACTTGGGGAATTTTGCAGTTCCTTCACTAGAAAAGTTTCCTGGAATTCAAACCAATGACATTCTTGGTCATATTATCTTTCGAGATCAAATTATTGCCCTTAATCCTGGAAGGAAAGCAGTGATTCTCAAAGTTGTTAACAGGGGAGACAGACCAATCCAGGTGTTTTCTTGCAACTTCTTATTTCAGACTTCTCTTCCTAGGACACCCTGGTCATCTGACGCTGTAACTTGGTGTAGCCTTCATGGTGTTTTCTTAGTTTTTTTTTTTTAATTGTTCATTATTGCTTCAGGTAGGCAGCCACTATCATTTCATTGAGACGAACCCTTGTTTGTATTTTGATCGAATGAAAGCATATGGCATGCGCCTGAACATACCAGCAGGAACAGCTACACGATTTGAGGTTAATTATAGCATTTTCTATGTTTTACTTATCAATATTTATGTTTTTCATGTGCAATTTGTCCATCGCGTTGTATTCTTAAATATTGAAAGTCACTCTTTTTTCCGTGGCGTGTGTCCCTTAAGAAACAGTTATGTTTTTCTTTTTTGTTAGATGTTGACCTTTGCATAGAAGTACCATATGATATTTCATTCCCTAAATAGAGGTGAGCACGGATACTAAATATACCGAACCGGATCGATTAACCACACCAAAAAATATGTGAAATTAAAATAACTGAAAATATCCGAAAAATAACTAAACCGCTCCGAACCAGCCCGTATCAATCCTAACTGTTATCCGTAATATAAACTATTTTTAAAAATAAATTTAACTAAAAAAATTCGAAATATCCGAATTGAATTGGACCGATCCAAAAATCGGCTCAACTCGAAATATATATTTTCTCATTTCGATATGTATTGGTTCTTTCATTTTTCAAATATTTGATTTTCAGTTCGGTTCCTGATAATTTTAAATAACTGGTCAACGGTCCAAAATCAGAGCCGATCACCCCTATCCCTAAATGGTATAAGATGGTGCGTTATGATCATATCAACCAGAAAGAATATTTTCCAGTTGATGATGTGAAATGTTGGTCTATTGGAAATTATGGGTGGAGTTGGTCAACTCAATGGGTAGTCTAGCTCATAAAAGTTTACATCAACTTGAAACTATAGACGTTATCTTAAATTATGGCAAAATAATTTCAAGTTTGTGATAAGTTCCTTGTAGATAATTTTTCTAATGGGCGTGTAATAGACAGTAACACAGAGTATAAAGGAAAAAGTTAGCATTTATAGTTTTTCCCCTTTGAATTTCATTATGGAATGACATTTCTTACTTGGTGTCATGGCCTGTAGGACATTATTTCCCCTTCACTAAATTCACTACATGCATTTTATGCTGTATCATAAGACTTGTTTTACTTTTCCAGCCAGGGGAATGTAAAAGTGTTATCCTTGTAAGCATTGGAGGTAACAAGGTGATCAGAGGTGGAAATGGCATTGTTGATGGTCCAGTTGATCATGCCAATTATGCAGCAGTGGCAGAAGCTATAACTGTGAGAGGATTTGGGAATCAGGAAGAAGTGAACGCTAGGTTTGAATGACTCTAACAAAATATCATTTCTGTTATGTGCCATGAGGAGGATTTTCTTCTTTTTCTTTGCATGTGATTAGGCCAAGTCATCCATTGGTTGGAAATAAATAAAGATACTACAGAACTGATCTTTTGCAGTGAAGGTGTAACTGGAGCAGATTCTACTTTCACTACTGTTGTTTCTCGTGAGGCATATGCTAACATGTATGGCCCTACTACTGGTGACAAAATTCGGCTTGGTGATTCCAATCTCTATGCTGAAATTGAAAGAGATTTTTCTGTTTATGGGGATGAATGTGTCTTTGGCGGTGGCAAAGTTATAAGGGATGGAATGGGCCAGTCATGTGGGCATCGACCAGTTGACTCTCTTGATACTGTTATAACAAATGCTGTGATCATTGATTATAGTGGAATATACAAGGCAGATATTGGCATTAAAGATGGCCTTATTGCTGCCATTGGAAAAGCAGGAAATCCAGATATCATGAATGATGTTCATGCTCATATGACCATTGGGGTAAGTTCCATCTCAGAGTGAAAGCGCTGTCAAAAGAGTAGATGCCATGTTAATGACATATATTCACACCTGTCTTCTTCTTCATCTTCTTTTAATTCTTAGGTTAACATTGAGGTTATATTTACAATTAGGTTAACACCGAGGTTATTGCTGGCGAAGGAATGATTGTAACTGCAGGAACCATAGATTGTCATGTGCACTTCATATGCCCTCAATTGGCATATGAAGCAATATCAAGTGGTGAGCTATAGTGCTGAAAGTACTTTGGCTTGAAACAGCAAGCAAAACAGACATGTTTACATTTTATTATTGTGATAATGACAATAGTAAAATATAATAATTTTATGATTTATTAATTATTGATTTTACTGTCCTTTCCATATTTTCTACTCCAGTCCTCTCTTGTAGGGCACTGAGAGGAGGGATTAAGGGGGTAGATTAAACAGGTAATTCTTGGAAGAATGTCCATATTCATATGTTTATTCCTGAAGAAACCATTCTTGAAGCTTATTGTGCATTCTTTTATCATCTATCTCTGCTTGATATCTATTGTTGGACTTGTTTGTGATATCTCAAACTCATTAGCTTGTTAATTTTCAGTCTAAATAACATCTATACAAGTTATATGGACCAGATATAAAGATAAATAAGTTAAATAAACACCCTCATGAAATTTCTAACAGCTTTTTTTATCCCAATTTACTGATATATGTAGGCATTACTACACTCGTGGGAGGTGGAACAGGACCTGCTGATGGAACGCGTGCAACTACCTGTACTCCTGCTCCCTCACATATGAAATTGATGCTACAATCTACTGATGACCTGCCTCTAAATTTTGGTTTCACTGGAAAAGTATGATTACATGTTTTTTCCCTTGATGTTTCATTTTCCCTTTGTGTAATTGCTTATGGTACATGAATGTTTCTGGATAACCCCCTCATTTATTATCCTAAAATTTGTCTAGATGGCTGAAGTTGTGAACCCTGAAAGACTCTTCCTCCTCTTATCTCATTTGCGTTGTCAATCAAATTTATTACTCTAGGGTAATGGTGCCAAACCTGATGAGCTGTGTGAAATTATCAAAGCGCAATGGGATTAAAGCTTCATGAGAACTGGGGAACTACTCCTGCTGCAATAGACAGTTGTCTGACTGTTGCAGAAAAATATGACATACAGGTCTCTTTCTTGAAAAGAAAAGTTTACTTGGAACTGCACATTTAAAGCAAATATCATAGTTTTGTTTGATTTTGGCAGGTAAATATCCACACAGACACCTTGAATGAATCTGAATTCGTGGAACATACGATTGATGCATTTAAAAGAAGAACAATTCATGCCTATCACAGGTATAGTTGCATTTGTAATTTCATTTTCCATAATCACCGTAACATCTGAATGTTTGAATGTGAACTGTCATTGTTTACCAAACTAGATACTTTCAATGAGATGACGTTTGTTTATGAGACTTCCTTTCACTATGATCCATGAAGGGATGTTTACAAGAAGATGTAGAATAAAATGATTTCAGTGGCCAAGGCCATGATAATTGTCTGCTTGTCCTATGTTGACTTCACTTGTGATACAAATGAACAGTTACTGAGTTTGGCTGTTTTGGCGGTGTACGTTATATATAAATTTCTCATACGTCCAATCTTTTTGCAGTGCAGTGCATTGCAGTGTGATTGCATGAAGTATTTTGGTTATTAGTATCTTTGGCTTGTTTAAGGATGATATTCATGTGCACTTTTACGTTCGGGTTAATATTTAATTTCATAGCTCTTGATTTTAACATCAGTGGCTTGTTGGGCAGTGAGGGTGCAGGTGGTGGTCATGCCCCAGACATTATCAAAGTTTGTGGTGTAATTAATGTCTTGCCATCATCGACAAACCCAACACGGCCTTTTACTTCCAACACTATTTATGAACATCTTGATATGCTGGTATAATAATATCCTGAATGTGTTGGTACAGAATGCTTTGTGGATGTTTTGTTCTCAATCTGTATTGGATATGTGCAGATGGTCACCCATCACCTTAATAAAGACATTCCAGAAGATGTAGCTTTTGCTGAATCAAGGATAAGGGCTGAGACAATGGCTGCAGAAGACATATTGCATGATATGGGGGCTATTAGCATTATATCTTCTGATTCACAGGCTATGGGCCGCATTGGAGAGGTTCTCTGTTTCCTTCTTTTCATATTATTTTCAATATTTTCTTATTTGCATTTTGATTTCCTTATGACTATTAATGAATCATAACCATTTCTTCCTTGCAAAAAATTGTTTGACTTAATTGTGCATGTAAAAAACTTTATTTTCGAAGTCTTTTTATGATCATTCCTATGGTTTTGCATGAAATGATGATTAGCTCTTAACATTTCCCCTACTGCATGTAAAGATATGGATTCTTTTTAATTCTGTTCTTTCAACCCCCAATTGTATGCTGTCGCAGATTTCTTGTCTGTAATTATTTTGTAACTCTTAAGAGCTAAAGTCTCAAGGAATTGAGTTGTTTTCTTGCCAGGTTATACGCAGAACTTGGCAAACTGCTCACAAAATGAAATCACAAAGGGGATCAGTGGACCGCAGTGGATCAGACAATGACAATTTTCGCATCAAACGATACATTGCAAAGTACACTATAAACCCAGCAGTAGCAAATGGGTTTGCTGAATTTGTTGGTTCAGTTGAGGTATTCTAGCTGGAAATCTTTATGTGCCATATCAATGACACAGATATTCTGATGAGCAATTAAAGCCATTCGATTTATGGATAAAAATTCTGCCTGATCCATCAAACTTTATAATTGACAATAAAATTAGGATGGTATATTGCTTTCCGTCTGTCAATAATATATGTTTCTTCAGGTAAAAAAGTTTGCTGATCTTGTTTTATGGAAGCCATCTTTCTTTGGGGCAAAACCAGAAATGGTGCTTAAAGGCGGTGTAATTGCTTGGGCTAACATGGGTGATCCAAATGCAAGCATTCCCACTCCTGAACCGGTAATATTTGATACTATACCAAATGCAAGTATCTTATGTGACAGTCTATTCCACAAATTTCTGCTGTATCAGGAAATCTATGTTGGACTGGCCTGAAAAGAACATATGAAACCGAAAAGCAAAAATTAAAAGCATTGACTTAAACATTTATTAATGATGTGAGTTGCTGCAGGTGATTTCAAGGCCTATGTTTGGAGCATTTGGCAAGGCTGGAAGTGCCAACTCCATTGCTTTTGTCAGCAAGGCATGACTGTCATCTCTCTCTCTGTCTCTCTTTCTATCATGCTGGTGTGTGCCAACTTGTTAAATTGACTCTCTCTCTGTCTCTCTCTCTCTTTTGTTGCAAGCAGGCCGCTTTAGATAACGGAATAAAGGCCTTGTATGGACTGAATAAAAGAGTGGAAGCTGTGGGCAATGTTAGGGGAGTCACCAAACTCAATATGAAGCTCAATGACGCCCTTCCATATATCACAGTGGATCCAGAAACATACAAAGTCACAGTAGATGGTGAGGTTCTTGACTGTGCTGCTGCCACCACAGTTCCTCTTTCAAGAAATTACTTCCTCTTTTAGGCATCATTTTGAACATCACAGTTAAATTAAAATAAAATGATGACATTTCCATTTCATATGAATGAAATTCCATTGTTCACTACTGTATCCTGAAAGGTACATGTGATCTTGTGGGTAATAATAAAATTCTTGCGCTGACAATGCGTGCCATAAGTGTTGGTATTATTAGTAGTCTCTTTATCCCAAGTGATAGCAAGTGGAAATATCCATGTTTTATATGATAGATGTTAACAATTGGTATATTCACCAGCACCTAGAGGAATTAATTGTTTTCGATGCACCAAACAAATGTGGAGATGTATCGCTAAGTTCACCTGAGGAGAGGTTTACATTGTGTTAGTATAAATGAATTTTATAATTTTTATGAAATTCATTTACAAATTCACATTTTATATGTTCGATATAAATAAAAATTTTTTGGAAGTTTATCTTATTAAATTCTTAAAATTGATTATAACTAAATTAAATTTTATCAAATTTTCTTCATTTGGAAGTCTGTTTTATTAAATTCTTGGAATTTATTAAAACTAGATTAAATTTTCTTCTCTTTTTTTTTCTCTCATATTTTTTTACATTTGTAAAAGTTTTAAAAAAATAATATAAGGACATTTTTATAAAATAAAATATTTTATTGAATTTCACACTTAAACCAAAAATAAAATTCATTTCATTGATATAAATTTTATTTTTATTTTATAGTATGTCAAATTTAAAAAATTCATTTACAAATTAATAAATTTTAAGTTAGCATGTAGTCAAGCATAACATTAGTCGTCATTGATCTATAAAGTAGGTTAAAAAAACTTTGATAGTATTATAATAGGGGCAAAAAAAAAAAAATTGCCTTTCTGGGATGTTCTTTTTGTTATTAAGACGGTGGGTCAACGTAGTGGACCTTGTCTTCTTTGGGAGAAAAAGAAAAAGGATCTTAGAAATAATGCTGCAGAAAGCAAAAACAATCTTTCATGATAGGGGAATGAGGGGTATTGTGTATATTTGTGTAAGGATGGCAATTTGTACTTTACTTGGGGTATATACTTGAATATTATCTTATTAAATCAATGTTTTAAAAATCAGATCGGATGTCGAACCGATTTTATGATCAATTTTCAATTCAGTTGATCCAACCAACTCAATTAATCCAGTTCATATACACTATAAACTATTTTTAACACTATGTGAAATCTAATTGTTTCTGTCTAGAAACGTAAACCCAACCAACTTGCAAATGTTAAAGCTCCAAATAATTGATTGATCAATGTTATATATCAATTCCATTGTCAAAAAACAATATTAACATTAACTAGTTAACAAACTCACACTCTTAACAAATAAACAATATACCTAACTACAAATACAAAATCACATTCAAAAATCCAAAAACAAGAGGCACAAAAACGGCAAATGAATCCAAAAAACCTAGAAAACCTCGATCCAAAAAAATCAAAGACTTCACATTCAAAATCTAAAAATAGGAGGCACAAAAAGCAAATGAATCCAAGAAAACCTAAAAAACCTTAGATTCAAAAAAATCAAAGACTCAGACGTGAACTTTGATTTAATAGTCAATTACATATGGGGATAGTTTACATAAAAGGTTTATTTTTGTATTTGAAAGGAATTGCTTTTATTGGTCTTTCGATTAAAAGAAGAGACAAATGGATGGGATGAGTATAATGAAACTAAACTTTCATTTTAGAGAAGAGAAAAATGGGTGTGATGGGATGAGATGACAAAGAAATCAAGTTTCATTTCAGTGGAGAAAATGACATTTGATTTTAGTTTTGTCAATAGAAGAGAGTAAATAAAACTTCCAATTAAATGACCATTATTTTTGTAAAATGATTTTGAATCAAATAGCCAACCAATTCCTAATTTTACTAGTTTGACTGATTGATCTAGTTCAATTGTTAAAACCATGGATTAGATTGAGTAATAGTTAAATTGATTAAGTAATAAGTATGGATAAATCTATATATGAAAAATAGCAATGAATTTGAATGGGGTATGAATAATATAATACCCAACTCATACCATAGTTTACCCTCATAGTCAAACTTGTATCATGCTATTTATTTATATTCGTACTTCTAACCAATATAAATAATATCAATTATTTTTATTATTTTTTCTTTAGATGCATGATATTGAGGTTATTTAATTAAACTTATTAACTATAATGTATCTAATATATCGCATTTAGAGAACTACATAAACTTTTAAATTATTTATTTTTTTAAAGTATTTTAATAATTTGTTTAAATTTTTTAATATATGATCTCTTTGAATATAATGTATTATTTTAATTAAATGTGATTATAAATTAGTAATAATATACGTTATATTTTAATTTGCCATAGAAAATCAAAGCTGATTTGCTAATTGTGTTACAGCCTGTTAGCAATCTGATTTAGGTTTTATGCTTGTTTGAGTTTCGAGTTTCACTTGTATAAATTAATAGTGCAAATGAACAGTATCACGTCCCCTATTTTCATTAATGGTTGAAATTAAAATTTGATGAAATTAGATTCATTTGTCTTGTTTTTCTTATTTTTCTTAATAACTGGATTTGAGGAATTTTTATACCTACTTGATATATTGTGTACCTAGTAATCTTAATCATTGATTTCAAGGATGAATTAATCTTAGTCATTAATTATGATATCAATTTTTTTGGTTACTTTTTCAACCTTAACTTGATTGAACGACTCAAAAGTGTTAGACATAGACACACCAAGATGACTTGTTCGTCGAAAGAGCGAATTTAATTGTAATTTTAGCTTTTTATTTTTAATTGTGATATCTCTTTTTTTAAATGTGAATTTATATATTCATTTAATATAATTAGAACATACTGATTTAATATAAATAAAATGATAAACTGTAATGAATAATTAAATTAATAATAATCTAATTTTTTCATGCAAAATTTTATTTATTAATAAATAATTAGACAAATATACAAACACTGATAATGTAAATAAGAATTTCTTCTTGCACATGCATTAGGTACAGAAATTAACAAGTCTACCGACCACTTGGATGGATTTATTGACTTAGTAGTGCATGTACCTATTATTTTTTTGTATTAATTGTAAAATCTGGACAAATCTAATCATGTCATGTGGTGGAACCACGTTGATAATAAGTAAAACATTTTTTTCGTTGTAGAGTTTTTTATTTTTCCCTCAACATATAAAAAAATTTTAATAATGTGTTTATTTAGAAATATGCATTGTTATGACAAATATGTATTTATAAGATCGAAACAATAGATGAAATAGATTAAATTGCAGTTAAAATAATTTAAAAAATAAAACTGAAAAAAAATACACACAAATTTTAATGTAAAAAGTTTTAAATAAAATTGAATAAAAATTACGAGAAAGAATAGAAGAATGTTACTATAATAAAAAAAAAAATACAGTGAAATTTTTTACTCGTAAAAAGGATAGCAGTGTCATCTCATCAACTCTACCTCGCTGTTATGCCTCTGGTGCACTTGTGCCCATGCCCATTACCATTCGCATGTACCATATCACCCTCAAGCCTATTTATAGGCTTAAGGCGCCAAGTAAACGGCGACGTAACAAATGGTATCATAATAGAAGCAATCACAATGGCTGAATGCTTGTGAAGGGTCTATTGAGCCACTAATTATAAGTCGATGGCTTTTCTTTCTTTTTATTATTATTTTTTTAAATTTCATTTTAATAGATAAATGCATGAGAATGGAATAATAGTGATGTGGCAATAATCCATGATCAAAGTCCAAATGGGAAGCTGATTTGATCTCCATTTCCACAGCTTACTGTGGGCTCCTACGTTCAACTTTCCCTAAACCCATTTAAAAAAACTCAGCCATGTGAAGAACCAGACAATATGATGATTATTTGCATTATTTTAGTCATGCGGATAATGTAGAATCTTCTTACACTTATTTTGAGCAGATATGGACCCATTTTTATCGTTTTGATTAATAAATTATTATTACTATAAAAAAGAAATTTCCAATTGCCATTGATATGCTCTAACAACCCCACACTTGAATTATTTATTCATTTTTAATAGTCAAATACTTAGGTGATATGCAAATGTCTATAATAAATGCATGCATCAATAAATAAACATATGAACTAACTAATTAAATAATTAGTCTATCTTACTTCTTTATTTAGAAAAATATTTGTTTATATTCAATGTAGATGAATATTTTATAATATTTTTTATTGATTTTTGTCTCAGTTAAGATTTTTATTTTTATAATTTAAGGGTATATTACTTTCATGTATTTAGAGAACTTAAATTATTTGGGTGATGTTCTGAAAAATCTAACTCAAAAATTAAATGTAAAAGTTAAATTAGTATGAAATAAAGAAATATTCCATGCACGAAAGTCATAGTACAACATGTAATTATTTTATTATTTTTACTTTATTTGCGTGAAAGAAATAAAGTTATCTATTTGAACATCAAAAAAATCCTAACTTTTTCTTGTTTACTCTTTTCTCTTTTTTTAAATCCTTTTTATTTACAACAGTCAACGGCTATTATTGATTTTTTATGGCTAATGATAATTCAATTTTTTTATTTTAATTATTTCTTTTCCTGTTTTTTCCTTTAAAATTTTAATAAATTCTTTATTTTTTAGATCTATTGTTTTTTTTTCTTTAGATTTATAAAATATAGGATTATATTATCTGTTTTTATGAGATTTTTAATTTTTTAAATTTATCTTTATTGATCAATTTTGAGATTCTTTATCGTATTTATACTTTTATTTTAAAAATTTTTATTGTAATTGTATAAGTTTTTAAAGTAATAATTGAAAGATAATTTAAAAATTACAAACCTTAACATCTATAATACATTTAAAGACTGTTAATCAAATTGAAAAAAAAATAATATGTATAAAATAGCAGATAAAACTATCATCAAGTGGAGGAGTATATATTGTTGGTTTACCAAATTTAAAATTCCATCAAGTTGATTTAACATGTTAACGTGAAATTTTTAATATTTATTTTTTAAAATGTAAAATTTTATTTATTAAATTTTTACATTATAAAATTTTATCTTTATATTATTCTATATTTCTAATTAAATAAAATCATTTTATTTCTTCTAAATAAAAATAAAGATATTAATATTATTTTTACACTCATGTCATATCTAATTATTGGTCTTACCCACCGTTCCTTTTTTTTTTTTTTTTTGAGAGATGTTACCCACTATCTAAAACTTTAATCATGCACTTCGTTGCCTTGCATGCTTCACATCACAGCTCCTTCAGTGGCCCGTTTTCTTCACGCGCTACCATTAAAGTGTTAGGTTCAATCTGCCAACCAGCTTCCCTCTTCGCATCTGCACGTAAATATCAGTAAACACACCACCCTAACCTCAACAATTCTCTCCTCATCGCACACCTATTTAAATCAAAGACATCGTTTTATCACAGCACAAACATAGATATGCATGCAGCAGTCAAACAAATATCTACTTTGAAGTCAGAGATCACAGTCCGCCGGTCGCCGGGGCCTGAATTCGCCGGAAAATTTGGGACTAGGAAGACAACCCAAGTTCCCTTATCACGTGCCAGTTGCGGTAGGCCAATCCGGGCAGTGATTAGCAGGGAAGATAAGACAGTAGAGTCTGCAAAGTCTAACCATCAGGCAAGTGGGCCATCATCATCAGTATTATCTTCTTCTTCTCCTGATGAGAGAGAAGGAAGAGGAGGGGTTATTGATGTAAGAGCAGTGCTCACTATAAGAAAGAAGTTGAAAGAAAAGATCAATGAAAAGATTGAGGATCAATGGGAATATTTTGTTAATGGGATTGGTCAAGGGATCTCGATTCAGATAATTAGCGAGGAGATTGATCCCGGTAATTAATTGTACCAAATAATGTCTTTCTTTCTCTTATTTTTCTTGTTATTGATTTTTCGTGGGTCGTGATTCTTGCTGGTGTTCTGTTCTTGCAGTGACCAACTCAGGAAAGAGTGTGCAGTCTTGTGTTAGGGGCTGGTTACCGAAACCAGCAAACCATGCTCATATTTTTGAATACGCAGCTGACTTTACTGTCCCTTATGATTTTGGCAATCCCGGTGCTGTTCTTGTTACCAATCTTCATGGCAAGGAGTTCTATTTAGTGCAGATTGTTATTCATGGTTTCGATGCAAGTCCCTTGTTCTTTTATGACAATACATGGATCCATTCCAGCAAAGATAATCGTGAAAGCAGAATTATCTTCAGGAATCAAGTGAGATCATTAAGCTGTCCCTTTATTTCTTTCCATTAATGTATTACGTTTTATCCAGTAATGCATATGTATGTTGAATAGGCCTACCTACCATCACAAACACCTCTGGGCATTAAAGATCTCCGGCGAGAAGACTTGCTTAGTATTCGGGGAAATGGGAAAGGCGAGAGAAAACCTCATGACAGAATTTATGATTACGATGTTTATAATGATTTGGGTAATCCTGATAAAGATGAAGATTTTACTAGGCCAGTCCTTGGTGGTAATAAGGATTGGCCTTATCCTAGGAGATGTAGAACTGGCAGACCTCCTACCATGACAGGTATTGCCTATTCGATTGCTAATATTTGGTAATGTTTTTGCTTGTTCTAATTCTAATGGGGTATGCATTTCCTCAGATCCGCGTTCCGAAAGTAGGGTTGAGAAGCCACATCCAGTGTATGTTCCTAGGGACGAAACTTTCGAGGAGATCAAGCAGAACACTTTCTCTGCTGGAAGGTTGAAAGCTTTGCTTCACAATCTCATTCCATCCATTGCTGCTGCGTTGTCAACTTCAGATATTCCCTTCACTTGCTTCTCTGATATTGATAAGCTATACAATGATGGTCTTCTATTAAAAGCAGAAGAGCATAAATTAGTTCATCCTGTCTTGGGAAATGCAATGAAACAGGTTCTTAGTGTTGGTGAAAGGTTACTGAAATACGAAATCCCAGCTATTATAAAACGTACGTATTTGGTCTTCCTATCTATTTGCCTGCTTTGTTCATTGTTTGTCAGTAGGATCATATATCTTCAACTGCAATGCACTACTTTTTCCTGTCTCACGTTTCCTTACTGAAACCTGGATAATAGGTTCTCTCTTGTGTGATGTTTATGTCCAGGGGATAGATTTGCTTGGTTACGTGATAACGAGTTTGCACGCCAAACTTTGGCTGGAGTCAATCCAGTGAACATTGAGATTTTAAAGGTAACATTCCATATTCCGTCTGCTGCTGTTCTGAGGTTGCATTTTTAGCCAAGTTTATTCTCGAGTCATTAGATTGGGTTCTTCTTCTTCTTCTTCTTCTTCTTTTTATTTTTTTAATCTTTTACAGGAATTTCCGATTCTCAGCAAATTAGACCCTGCTGAATATGGTCCTCCAGAATCAGCACTCACAAAGGAATTGATAGAACACGAACTCAATGGAATGAGTGTAGAAAAGGTACATGCCCTTTTCTTTTTTCTCTCTTCCTGCACCTTACCTTTGTTCCACTTCCCATGTGGCGACACGGTACACTTAAATGATGTGAATTGTTGCTGAGATTTAAGGTGCGAGACCTTTATAATTTGCCATGTTCAATGGTATTTGTACTGGTTTACTTGCAGTTTCATGAGCTAATCAGACTTCTTAGTAAACCAATCAAAAATACTTTGACAACATCTGCTGGTTCTGTTAATATAAGACTGGATGATTCCTTTGCCAAGGATTTACGACATTAGAAAATCAGCAAGGATTAGTTCCGAGTGACGTCCTCTATTTTTCTCACTCTATTCTGATGCTTGAATCAGGCAATTGAGGAGAAGAGGCTATTTATACTTGATTACCATGACATGCTTTTGCCATTTATCAACAAGATGAACTCCTTGCCAGGGAGAAAAGCTTATGCTTCTAGGACAGTTTTCTTCCATAACAAGGCTGGTATGCTGAGGCCGATAGCTATTGAGCTTTCACTTCCTTCAACACCTTTTTCACCTGGTAAAAAACATGTTTACACTCATGGGCATGATGCTACGACACACTGGATTTGGAAGCTAGCCAAAGCTCATGTCTGCTCAAACGATTCTGGTGTCCATCAACTAGTAAATCACTGGTAAAAGCATGGCCTCAACTCCACAACACGTTAAAGATCAGAACATTACAGTTATATGCTTGGTCTTAAAAGTGCAAATTTAGTTACTTCAAGAGTTATAACTTACAGATATCTGATGTGGTAACTGTGAATTCACAGGTTGAGGACTCATGCTTGCATGGAGCCTTATATAATTGCCACTCACAGGCAGCTCAGTGCAATGCACCCAATTTACAAGCTGCTTCATCCTCACATGCGGTATACTCTAGAAATTAATGCACTTGCACGACAAGGTTTAATAAATGGTGGAGGAATAATTGAGGCTTCTTTCAGTCCTGGAAAGTATGCCATGGAGATTAGTTCTGCAGCATACAAGAGTATGTGGCGGTTTGACATGGAAGCATTGCCTGCAGATCTTATTCGCAGGTAAAATTATCATGCAGTTAATGTCCTATACCTTCTTCTCTTTTATGCTCTTAGGTGCCCTGCTGTCCCCTTCCTTTTCCCTGATAACATTATTATGAATTTGAAATTTTGCCCACGTAAAATATTATTGCTAATTTTTTTGTAAACGAACAGATTAAATAGCAGTTAGTGATTTTTCAGGGGAATGGCAGTGGAGGATCCTTCAATGCCCTGTGGTGTCCGACTAGTGATGGAAGACTATCCTTATGCTTCAGATGGACTCCTCATCTGGTCGGCCATTAAAGAATGGGTGGAATCTTATGTGAATCACTTCTACACTGAGCCTGATTCGGTCACATCTGACATTGAACTTCAGGCCTGGTGGGTTGAGATCAAGAACAAAGGTCACTATGACAAACGGAATGAACCATGGTGGCCTAAACTCAATACCAAAGAGGACTTGTGTGGGATACTTACCACAATGATCTGGACTGCATCAGGTCAACATGCAGCTATAAACTTCGGGCAGTACCCATTTGGAGGATATGTGCCTAATCGCCCTACTCTTATGAGGAAACTCATCCCTCAAGAGAATGAACCTGAGTATGAGAAATTTATTCTAAATCCACAGAATACCTTCCTCTCATCTTTGCCAACTAAACTTCAAGCCACTAAAGTAATGGCCGTTCAAGACACACTGTCAACTCACTCCCCGGATGAGGAGTACTTGGGTCAAGTAAACCAGCTACACAGCCATTGGATAAACGATCATGAAATACTACAAATGTTCAATAAATTCTCCGCTCAACTAGAGAAGATAGAACAGTTGATAAATATGCGAAATAAGGATATCCGTCTTAAAAACAGAAGTGGTGCAGGTATTCCTCCATATGAATTGCTACTTCCTTCTTCAGGTCCAGGGGTAACAGGTCGCGGAATCCCCAACAGCATTTCTATCTGACGGGTTAAACTTAGTTTGAAGTGAGTATATGTATAGGCTACTGTTGATTATGTTAGCAAGGGTTAGTGCATACCTTTTCCCTTGTAATAATATTGCATGAAGCACTTATGGCTTTGAAATAATTTAAGATGTAAGTTCATAAATTACGGATGATATAAATTGGATGTGATTCATTCTTGCGGTAAATATAAACTAACAATGAAGCTAGTAATAGAAACTAATTCTAATCGACTTGAAGAGGATATATATCCATTGAAACTAGAGTAAGGAATTTACAACTTTGAGGTAGAACTTGAAAGGGCAAGTTTGATTAACTCCTTCTTGAGCACCTTGCCCGCAGCATTTTTTGGTATCGAAACAATGAACATTACTCTTCTTATTCTCTTATATGGTGCAACCTGCAACCAAAGTTTTTTTTTTTTTTGTCAGGAGAGGTGATAAAAGATAGAAACAGGTTCTGATTCATCCACAAATGAACTAAAACAAGTACCTGTCGAGCTATAAAATCCTTGATTTCTGATTCATCAATGGTGCTTCCACTTTGTCTCACGACAAAGGCTACAGGTATCTGATCTGCTTCCTCATCAGGATACCTACAAAGATCATTCTCTGGTGAGATTTAATTGCAATCCGATAAACAACATATCTGGTATTGGTAGTAGAATCGTTTTGAAACAAAACAATCATGCTAGAAGCAGTTCACATACGGAATTACAGCTGCCTCAACAATATCTGGATGGGAATGAAGCAGGTGCTCGAGTTCTGCTGGAGCAACCTACACATACAAACATTGCAACTCAAAATCACAGATATGCGGACCAAAACCATATAGTAATGAGACTAGCAGCAACAGTAGAGATAGTTGTCCAACTTGGTAGCCTTTGTATTTGATTAATTCCTTAATACGATCCATAAAAAATAGGAAGCCTTCATTATCAATGTAACAAAGGTCTCCAGTCCTCAACCATCCCTCAGAATCCAAAGTTGCAGAAGTTGCTTCTTCATCACCAACATAACCTACGCTACAGTGAAAGAATCCATGAAAATCAATTAAACACATATACCTCAAGAGAAAGATCACATATGGGTAAAGAGAAACATCAAATATTACCCTTCATGATAATTGGTCCTCTAACCCAAAGCTCACCAGTAGAGCCAGGTGGGAGGGAAACGCCAGTATCAGGATCAACAATCTTTGCTTCACAATTAGGCATAAGCTTTCCAGTTGCCCCCATCACTTTGCCTTCATTAGGCCCTATTGTTCCAAATACCCTAGCTGTTGATTCAGTCAAACCATATGCCTTCATGTTCAAGATTACACACACCATTAGTTATCTACTTAATCACTCACTATCCAGTTACAGAATTAATAAAACAACAAAAGAAATCCTTTTCCAATTATCACAGTCCTGAACACGACTTTAGTAGCTCCACAAATCAAAGCTGATTGGTAAAGTAATTCTATCTAGTTATGATTTTTTTTAAGGAAAAAAACGTAAATCCCAAGCTCCCCCCCCACCCCCCCCAAAAAAAAAAAAAACACTTCTTGCTTTTGTTTTATGATTAAGGCTCCAACTGATATTCAAATTTGCAATATTGCATTCCTATAAACGACTTTGGTATCATTATGAGTCAAAACTAATTATTAAAAAGGTTCGAACTTTTTTGCTAAATTCAAGTTAACTTAACTAACCTGACCAAGAATCACATTAGGAAACCGTTGCCCAAACTGCTCAATTACACTCTTACTAAGCGGAGCTCCACCACAACCCACAACTTCAAGTGACCTCAAATCATAGCCATCCATCACTCCACTATCTTTAACCATCGCCAACACCACCGGCGGAGCCAGCGCCATATGCGTCACCCTGAATTCCTGAATAGCTCCCAACATAGTCTCCATGTCGAACCTCCCCATCGATACCACTGTCTCCCCCATCGCCACAGCCCTCACCATGTAACATAATCCATACACATGAAAATACGGCACTGGACACAAGTTAACAGCAGGCGAATTCCTAACCGTACGAACCGCATGGCCAGAAGCCACTGTAGATGTGAAATTTCGATGAGTCAAAATCACTCCCTTGACTCTCCCCGTCGTACCCGAGGAGTACAGAATCGCCGCAGGATCCGATTGGTAAACCTTAACAGATGATTCTTGAGACCGAGTGGGACTCGTGGAGATGAGCGAGTCGAACTCGGGCGAGTCTAGGATGATCGTTTTCAAATGGTGGATTTTATGGGCGTAATCCGACGTGGCAAAAGCGATTACAGGTTTTGATAAGCGTATTTGGCAGAGAATCTCGGGATTAGAGCTGGATGGGTTTCCAGGTGAAACGACGACGCCTAGAGAGAAAAGAGAAAAGTAGAGGGTTGGGATATGTATGGAGTTAGGAGAGAAGATAAAAGCGGTGTCTCCCTTCTTAAGGCCGAGGTGATGGTGGAGGGAGGAGGATAACGTTTTCGTACGAAGGAGGAGTTCGGGGAATGAAATGCGGCGGCGAGTGGTGGCGTCGAGGAGTGCGGGAGTAGTTGGTGGCGGATGGATGGAATGGAGGAGGGAGAAGGCGAAATGAGTGATGGAGATTGGAGCGGTTAGTAGAGGAAGAGGGACGGGCGGTCTTAAACTGTGGAAGGTTTTGGTTGTTGAACAGTAACCGCTTTTGGAATCGACTGTCCGGTCAGCCATTTTGGCGGCGGCAAATGCCCTTTCAATCGATTATCTTTTAGTACAGTGTCATAACATCTTTTTATGTGAACACATTGTAATATCGCAATGTCATATTATCTTTTTATGTGTATTATTTATTATCATATTCAATGATAAAAAATATTATAGTATCATTTTATATTATAATATTATAATTAATAATTTATTATTAAATTAAATAAAAAATTATTATTTATTATTAAATTATATATAATTAATTATTATTTACTGTTCTATTAGATTATATTATTTGATACCGTAAAAAATTCGATAGTGAAAAGAAGGTTGCCATTTTTTTAACACCAAATGATGAATTTGTCCAAGTATAGGAATTTTATAAAAATTTTTATTAAAAACTCTTAAACTAAATATTATCTATAAGTAAAATATTAAAAATCTCTATATTTTATTATATTATATTATTTTATATCTTATTTGTCAAGAATATGTTATAAAATTTTTGTATTTCACACTATTAATTTTTTTTTGTTCAGACTGTAATCATTTTTTCATTTAAAGAAATATAAAATACTAAAATTTTCTTAAGCTTTATTATAATGTGTTATCTCATCTTTCATTTTTAAAAATAAAATTAAAACATATGTTTTTATATGAATAAACTAAACAGTTATTTTTATCAGATTTTAACTGAAATAAAAAAATCAATATAATTTATTTAATATTGTAAATATTAACACACATACGATTAACTCCTGTTATTTTATCAATCAATACCAATACAATTAATTTTCAAAACTAACTCCTATTATTATATCAATCATGATTAACAAATATTTATTAATTTACATTAGTATTTTATTCATAAAGATATTAATAATATTGAAGATGAGAGAAATAAATTAATTATGAGTTTCACGGTTTTAATTAATGAGAAAAAGAGTTATACCACTGAAGATGAATATGATAATAATGATGATGATGATATTACTTTAAAAAACAATGCATATTCTTTATTTGAATTAAAAGAGAGAGGAATATAATATGGACAAATTATATCATGATCCTAAACTATGTAGCATCGTGATTCCAGAGTTTAAAATGCAATTTTTTTTTTTGTATTTTAGTACTATCATTTATTTGTTTTATTTGTCACACTTGTGATATATGTTCATTATTTTGTAAGTAAATATTCATAAATTGTCAACATAATATTTATCAGATGTAGTCTTTTATTAATAATTAAATATAATCTTTTATGTTAATCATTTTGTTAAATAATGTTTCATTGATATTCATTTAATTTTTAATATAATATCATACATGTAACCATATTTTATTAATATTCATATTCATCAGTTGTAATTTTTAATAATTAAATAATAAAATAATTATCCTCTATTTAAATAACATAAAAATGCATATTCATTACTCAGTACGTAAATATTTGTGATTTGTAAACACTGTATATTGATCAATTATAGTTTTTATGTTAATCATGTTGTCATATTTGATTAATACTCATGTTCATTAATTAGTGATAAAATATTTATCATTTGTTTCAATAATGTTCATCATTTTCATGTCTAGTTTATAGAGCTATATTAAAAATTTTAATGGTCATTTATTATTATTGAAATGCTCATTATTTGTATACATAATATTTATCATTTCTAATTTTCATGTGATTACTTTTTCATGTAATACTATACATGAGTTAATTTATGCAATAAAAATATATAACTTATTTCATAAATTTTGATGTTCATTGTTTAGTACTTAAATGTTCATTGTAATATTAATCATATTTATTGTTCATGTTCATTATTTTTTATACAATTAATATTCTATATGAATTAATTTATTCATTAAAATTATATAATATTTTTTCACTATGTTCTTTGTTCATGGATGAGTATTTGAATATTTACTATCTACTTGCACAATATTCATCTTCTATAGTTTTATGTTCATTAATTATTATATAAATATTCACCAACTATAATATTTATTTTGATCATATTTAATTTATTAAAGTAATCAAAATAACATATTTACAATTAAATCAAATAGAATTTATAAAATTTTAATTTGATTTGATTTAATTATAATTATATATTTTAAATAAATTTAATAAAAAAATTTTATAATTTATTTATTTTTGAAAATTTAACTTATTTAATTTTTATATAAAAATAAAAATTTCAAATTAAAATAAATCAGATTAAATAATAATATTTTTTAACTCAACTAAAAATAAATTAGTCATATTATTTTTATATTAATTTAAAAATTCAACTAATTGATTTCTATTTTAATAAATTAGTTTCATGTTATAAAAAAAATTAAATAATTACAATAAAATATAATTTTTCAACTCTTTATTTTTTAAACTAACAATTATGATTTATGTCCCTTTCATGAAAATCATAGTTTCCTAATTGATTTTCTTGATGGCTTTGACACGCGTCCAACTAGATGGTCGCTATCATACACCTTCTATACGCTTTAGCTGACTTGAGCAGTCTCTACGTGGGGCGCAATGCTATAAATTTGGATTGGAGTTCATGATATAATAACCCTATGTAAGGGTTGAAATATTTGATATTCAATTTGAAATTATTAGTAAAATTGATAGTCTCAAAATTAACAGTATTAAAATCAAAATCAAATAGAATAAAAAATTTATTAAATATTTTTATTTTTCTAGCAAAAAATGTTAAATAAATATTATATGACTCAATCTGTCATGAATTTTTGAGATAAAATAAGTAGACAAACATTTTATGTTGTTTTTTTTCTTACGAGGATCATATTTTGTAATATCATATTCATCCCTATTATTGTTTTGAAATTTTGAATAAATGAACAAAATGAAATCATTTTTAGTTTTCAAGTTTTTTAAATGAATTGTAACATGATAAATTTGAAAGAATAGATTTAATTCAGTTTACAATTTATTTCTAATCATTTTTTATATATTTTTTAAGTTTCAATGGTTTCTCTTTTAAAAAATTATTTTTCAAATTATTAAATATATTATGTGAGTTTTAATTGTTTTTGTGCTATAGTATTATATGTAAAATCTCTATTATTAATAAAGATATAAAATTATAAAAAATATAATACAAATAATATAATAATTTTAAAGCTAAATTAATATCATTTCTCAATTGAACATAAATTTTTAATTGATATTTTACATTTTAATGATTAATTTTTTTTATAGTGTGGTATTAGGAATGAAGATATTTTTCTTGATATTAAAAATAGTGGAGAAAATTCTAAACTTTGAGTTGAGATCCCGAGGAAGTTTTAGAAGGGCACCAACTCACCTAAACATATATATATCTTAAATGAGACAAACTCACACAATAATAGTAAGTGGTGGTAATGCACTACTCTACATTTATTATAATTAAATTGTATTCTTCCAACTAAATATATGTCAATTATTGAAAAAATAAAGGCAGAGTTTTTCTTGGTAGGTTTAATAAAATTAAAAATTGGAAGGCAGAGTTACTTGAAGCTCCCACATACATGTGTTTCTATCAAAAACATTGTATTCTTTGCTTGGGTCATAAATTATCCACATGTCTACCAATTTCCTTCTTCTCCATCTAGCCCAAGAAGAATGGCAAAGACTCAAAGCTAGATTCCCAATCCCCACTTTACAGCTTGTTTTCCCAGTTCTTGTGCATACAATCAAAACATTAAAATTGGCAAAAACCAGCATCACACACACACTCAGACCAATCGTAGGCTCCTCACCTCACCTCATGTGGGGCCATGATCTCATTTCCAACTGATCTGCGGATCGCATTAACCCATGTAGGCAAAACACCAAAACATTTGGTACTTTGACGTACACATAGCTCAACCTTTTTTAATATTGCTACAACTGTATGCAATCTCTAGGAAGTCTATGGATGAACAGAGCCGACACAGGCAAAGTATTCGATAAGCTTTTCACTGTCAAATCAGGATACTCACCGACTCCGCCATCACGAAAATAAATTTCTTTACCAGTGCTATGTAACTTCAATGGCAGATCCTCACAAACAAATAGATCCACAACCTCCATCCCCCGCCCTGCAGACTCCTCTACTTCCTCCAACTCAAAATAACACTCCAAACGACAATCACCACAACCACCGGTTACCGCCGAATCAAAAATCTGATCTTGACCAGACCCTTAAAGGGCTAGAGACATTTCTAAAGTTTCTGGGTTTCAACCAGTCTTCTGTTCTGAGCATCTTTCTTTCTTGGCTTGCGTTTATATTGGTAGGTGTACTGCTTCCTGTTACTATACTGGAGCTTTCTAAATGTGCGGGCTGCGAACAGTACCAGATAAAGGATTTTGAGCTTGATATCGTGGTATCTCAGGCATGTTTAGCGGCTGTTTCTCTGGGTTGTCTTTCTCATAATCTGCGCAAGTATGGTGTAAGGAAGTTTCTGTTAGGTGACCGCTGTAGTGACCTTATTTTGGACCGCTTTAGCAACCAATATATCCAGCAGATTAAGGTTAGTTACTAATCTTGGTATGTTTTTGACTAATAACTACAATGTTCAAGTGCCTGATTTAGTTTCATATTCATGTAAACCACATTCTTAGATTGTGTTTAGTGCAGTAATCCATTTTTTGGTGTATAGGGTTCATGTTTACATGCCAATCTGAGTTAAATCCTGCAAGAAATGTTAAAAAAAATTGTGTAACAGGAATTGTCCACATCTGCTATAATATGCAATGCACGAATAATTGAATTGAACACTATCAAAATTAATCGACTAAGCAATGCTTTATATGGATGTTCCCTTCCCAAATCTTTTTCCCTTTATCTCTAGTTTTCTATTAGGACTTCTGAATTTACCTAACCTGATGCTGAGTACAGAGACATACACTTAATATCAACTTGACATTTTGTAAATTGTACAAGTTAGTTGTTGCTGCATTATTAGAGTTAAGCAAGTGTTTCCAAGAGATTTAAGATGTGTATTTTTCTTTTCCAACAGGCTTCTTTACGCTTGCTGGTCTTTTGGTCAATGTCATCTTTCATTTTGAAAGTTGCGCGAGAGGTGATTCGTGTACTATATGTGCAACATGAATCATGGTGGTTGTCCACTGCAATTTTGTGTGGTTTGATTCTATCATGGAGTTATGTGAGTACCATATCTTTATCAGCCAGCATTCTGTTTCATCTAGTATGCAATTTGCAAGTTATTCATTTTGACGACTATGCAAAGCTCTTGGAAAGAGATTCTGATGTTTTGGTATTCATAGAGGAGCATATTCATCTACGCTATCGCCTCTCCAAGATAAGCCATAGGTTCCGGATTTTTCTTCTTTTGCAGCTTTGTGTAGTCTTAGCTAGCCAAGTTATGACCCTTTTCCAAACCACAGGA